>CM059211.1:5926038-5938538 GCA_030347435.1 Clarias fuscus | reverse complement strand
TTTCATTGTTTTATTAAAACCATCCATTTCATCATTTAATTTTTTTTATTTGTTGCCTACTTTGACATTGTTCAATCACAACATCACTGAAAATTAAAGCGAAAAATGTCATCTTAAAAATAACCTTAATTAATAACCTTTTTTTCTTCTTTCCCTGATTACCTGGAAAACTAGATGATGCAACTTCCCGTTGAACATGTGGCTTGTGGAACTGTTCAAATGTTTCAATGGGTTGAAGGTGTTCATAACCCTAATCCCAACTCTTGTTTTGAGTGAATATTTTAAAAAAATCTTAACAATGAAAATTCAAGCATGAGATTTAAAGTGATTCACAGATTTTGTGAAAAAAAAATATGATAAATAATATTTCATAAGCATTGAATAATAAATTTAGAAGTTCTTTAATGATGGTATTAAAGTGTAGATATTGTTGCAAAAAAAAAGATTGAGACAAACTAAATTATTTGACTGGTAATCCACTGAAGAATCCACTGAATGAAGTGTTTCAGGGTTCAGGGACTGGACAAGTAGCAGTATCAGTGAATTTTTTAAAATGAAAATATTTTTTGTATTTTTTGCACATTATGTTTGAATAATTGTGCCTTTAAGGTTTTACATGATTATGGTAGCTTCACTGTTTTGATTGTTGTGATTCGCAACAATGAAATGAAATGACAACAATTAAATATTTAGAAAAAAAAATCACAAATTTTAGAAAATTTTAATTTCCAAGTATTTCAATAAGCCCCCTAAATGCATTAAATGTTTTGGAGGTCTTGTTAATATTTTAAGTGATTTAATGAAAAGTGAAATAAACACACAACATTTTTAGATGGATATATGCATACAACAATCTAAAAAGTACAAACCTTCCTGTATGGATTTTATTTTAAATAGAAAGTTGTAAAACAAATTCTCCCAAATGAGTCTTGATGTGAAGACCACTCTATGTTTAAAGCTTTCTGAAAAACAAGAAAATCAATAGAGGTGGGAAAAGACTTTATTCCCCTCACTGAACTCCAAAATGCGCTTAATGTCAGTCTAGACGTCTAAAATAGTATCAACAGCTGTTATTACATAACCTTACAACAACATGCTAAAAAGCTTTGTATAGTGTGCAATTCCCAATGACACATCAGTCTATTTAAAATTAATTCAAATTCTGTCTTCAATTTTTTATATAATATTTTTTTTATCTAAAAACAATTGATTAACTGAGTAAAATGGCAAAATGGAATTTTTACTTCAAAAATCTCCTTAATTAAAACAAAAGCTGTCAGTGTGCCAGTGTTACCTAATGTCATTATTAAATAATAAACAGCACATTTTTTCGCATCGTAACTGCTTTTTGGACATCACTGACTAATCCACCGATTCTAGACTATTCCACTCCAGCTTTAGTGAATTACTGAGGAAAGGAAAATATTACAATACTATAAATGTCAGTGTAACTTCTTCAGTGTAGAATAATTGAGGTAAATCTATACACTACACATGTGCATGACTGAGTTTACCCTAAATGTCCCAAAATGTATCCTGATGGTGATCAAATATCTACTTTGGTGACATACTTGACACTACTACTTAAATAATCATAAACCAGTTTGCTTAAAGTAGTAAATAAATCTGGTTAATTGCCTAGACTTAAGCGAGCCATGTCTGCAAGCTATAATGTTCTAGATATCACACGGACACCAGCATGATTTGTTTGCTAGTTAAATCATCCTGTTATTGTCTGTTCATTGTCCTGCTCGTTTTGACCTGTTTTGGCGCACATGAGATGCCCTGTCCGTCTCCGTGTCTGCTCACTTTCTTTTATAATCTTGGATGATTTTTTAAAAATTTTTAATTTTTTTAGATGTTTCAGATTTAACAGGGTTGACAAATGAAATCGATCATGATCGAGTGTAAATCTTTATAGCATTTGGTTAAGAGTTATTTATGTTTATTTCAGTTATTATATATGAATTAAGAAAACAATTTATCATAGAATTTCTCTATGTGTGATAACAGGAAGTAACTTTATTTTCCGCATGTTCTACAACAAGTACATACAACTCCTTAATTCTTTTATATTCTAGGTAGCAATAGTTATTATGCTTCACAGTGGTGTTGATAGTTTGCTAGTTTGCCCAGCTCAGTGCTCAGAATATAAAACATAATATATAAGTACAATAATATACTTAAATTAGAATTTAAAAAGAAAAAATATACAGTAGGTGTATGCAGTTCTTATGAACAGATACGTTGCTTTATAAATAGTCATCAATATTTTTTGCACATAAATGAGTTGCTAACATGCCATTATCTATAATGTACAGAATTCATTCTTTATGCCAAAAAAAACAGAAAAAGTATAACTGTATATGATTTCTTTATACTGAATTATAGCCTTGCTAATGTGACTGCATTACGTTGTGACCTGGATATCATCACCTATTCCGTGTATGCTTTGGGAAGCTGTGTGTCATGGTCTATGTCACCTTTAATAAAACTATAAAGTCAGGAAAAAGAAAGAAGTGTTAAAGCAAAAGTTTTCCAAACACAAAAATTAAATCCTCAGTTTCCTGATTAGCAGAGTCATCATTCCTATCGCTTCATCACTCCGGGTTAAAATAGTTCGTTCCCCTGCACACAATCACTGGTGAGCTTTAGAGAGCAAGCCATGACAACAATGTCAAACAACTTCTACTTGTTTCTCTTTATTTCCCTCTTTGTTTTCTATCCTGACATTTTCTAATACACTATGAGCAAATACAAACATTTTATATATTATTTACACATTGCCTTGTATACAGATGTGTTCCTGGAAATGAAAAAAGCTGCATTTCAAAGAGGTTTTTCTTTTTTTCTTTTTTCAATGCAGAACATCTTCTACATTCATTATGGGGAACCACAAAGAGCTTTAGGTTTACTTTGAAATCCAGTGTCAACCATTACATCCTGGGGAACCTTGTGTACGTGCATTGGAATGAAATGCATCAATGTAGTACAGGCGGTTGGCACACAGGAAGCTCGTTATTGAGCATCTCAAATAAAGAATCTATGCTGTAAAGTGCACCATTGTAGAAACCAATATAAATGTAGAAAGAAGTATAGAAACCCGGAGTCTCAGTCTGATCACGTTCTTATAGTTTAAGCACACATCACTGTGCTGCATACTGTAATTAGCAGCTACTGAGATTCTTCCTGTCTTCCTGTTGCTGAAGGATTTGATCTTGTTGAAAATTATCACAGTTTATTATTTAATTATTTATATTATTAGTTCGTTTTAAAATATTTAACTATACATAAACTAATCAGTATGTAGGTACAAGAGCAAATGTTTTTTTTTTTTTTTTTTTTTTTTTTACCAGTTCATTTATCCATTTAGCCACTCATTCAGCCATTCATTCATCTGTCCCTCCATCATTTGTCAATCAAGCCATCCATCCACACATACAAACATCCACGCATCATAGAGTAAAATTAAGCCCACATCCACAATAATACTGTCTAACAGATTGCCTGACAATCCTCCTATCCATCCATTCATCCAGCCATCATAAATGCAGTAAAACTAAGCAAAGTACTTACTATATGTACAATAATCACTTTACAATTCAAGATGTTGCAAAAATGTAATGCCTTCACTTACATTTTACTATTGCTTAAGTAAATTGCAGTTATCTATCTATCTATCTATCTATCTATCTATCTATCTATCTATCTATCTATCTATCTATCTATCTATCTATCTATCTATCTATCTATCTATCTATGCCTTATCAGAAAGACAAAAAGTGGATGAACTTGAGGGAAACCCTAATTGAATTCATTCATCTCTCTCTCTCTCTCTCTCTCTCTCTCTCTCTCTCTCTCTCTCTCTCTCTCTCTCCCTTCTGGCTACAATAATATCCAGTGGCTCCAGCTCTGAGCCTGGATAATGCCATCTGTCCAAAGGCCGCAATTACCAGGTCACAGAGGGAGCACCCCTCCACACACCTCCCTCCACACCCCCACCTCAGGCTGCGAAGTAGTGTTAGTATTGTACTTCACTCATCCTGTTCGAAACAGTGAAAGCAGCGTTTCAGACACAATACTTACATTACTTTTAAACGGAAACTTTAATTTCGTAGTTTTTAAGCCTGTGACAGAGAGAGAGAGAGAGAGAGAGAGAGAGAGAGAGACTGAGTGTGTTACATTCATATATTCATATAACGTACATATACTGTACAATTGAACAATAATTGCTTTAGTAATAAGATTAGTGCATTAGGCATTAGCATTCAAAAGTAAAAATGCTTGTTATCGGCAAAAAGCAAACAATACAGAAACACAACACCCTGCCATTAAACACGGAAAAGCTGGTGTTTATTCTAAACTCTTAATAATAAATCCGCTTTTGTGATCTCTAGGAGCGTTAAGCGAAATTTTTTATTTTTACAAAAACATTTTTGTAATTTTTTTTTGTTTGAGAGGGTCAACGTGCCCGTTTTTTTGCTTGCTTATTTATTAGTTAGTGAGTTTGTTTGTTTTTAATATGCCATTCGTATGGTAAAAAAAAAATATGAAATTATTGAAACTTTTTCGTTTTCTATCGTGTACATTTACAAAATATTTTTTCACGATTTTACAACACTTTTTCTTTCTTTCTTTCTTTCTTTCTTTCTTTCTTTCTTTCTTTCTTTAAAAATAGTTAATTTCTATTGATCAGCTCCTACTGCCTATTTAAAGTCGGTGAGTTTGGTAGGAGATTTAGGAAGGTTGATTATTTCTAGAAGTAGTAGAAAGGATGATTATGAGGCTGATTTTGCGCCTGAAATCCATTAAAGCCGTGGCATTAGCAGGTCATTGGGCTCATACACGCGGATCTGCTGCGTGAGAACATAATCTCACCTTTCTTTCAAATGCGACCAAAAAAAAAAAAAATTTGTGCTGAAAAAAAAAAAAAATCTTCATTTTGACCAACAGACGAGTTCTGTTTATTTTTACTTATAGAATTACTTTCTGTATAATTACGGTAATCAACCTTTGCCAACTAAATATTATTACTTATAATGAATGGAGCATTAATTACTTAGGACAGCACGAGTATGTCGCGGAAATTGAAATGTTCGTTTCCGCAAAAGCAGTTACACGGCATTTTTACTTTGTTTGATCAGAGCATTTTTAATTATTATTATTTCAACTTTATTTAATATAGTTCTGTATTCGTCTACATTGGCTATATTTTAACATGTATTTTTTTAAATATATATTTTTGTAGACTTTAAACACATCCATTTACATTCTTGTATGTATTTCTGTATAATTTATTGCAGTTGTGTGGTTAGGGCGTTGTCTCCAGTTTCATCGCATACAGCGCAGTTTATTATGCTTATTAACCTTTTATGACCATCATAACAGCGCAAATACCGCGCAATGTAGGTATTTACATATAAAATGTTATATTATGTTATGTTATGTTTTAAGTTACAAAGTAGCAGATCTGGTCAGACCCACTGGAGAATGGATCAGCATGGATGATTAATGAATGTATGACTGAGACCTAAAGGAGTGGAAGAATTATGGCACTATGGAGAGACGACAATGTTAGCTCAGTTACCACAACATCAACAGAGCAGTCTGGGAGGCAGAAACTGCTGAGACCTCCGTATTTCAGCTATAATATTTCCATTATCCATTTGAATACAGACACATAAATAAACAGTTTAAATGTTATATCCACATATACATCCCTATATACATCTCTATGCTATCCTCTATTTATTATCTATTATTTGTCTACACATATCCCTTATATATATATATATATATATATATATATATATATATATATATATATATATATATATATATATATATATATATGTGCCATTTATATGCAATGGCATATACGCAATCTGAAACTTTATATTCTATATTTTATATATATACAGTATGTGTAAAAATCTTATACACCGTTTTTGTATATAAACACGATGTCTTACATGTTTATTTGATGTCTTCCATTCCAATAAATAAATAAAATAGAAATTGTACAGCAAAAAAAAGAATGCACCAAAAAAAGAATAAAACGCTGCCCTCATGTTTTACCTGCAAAAACAATAGCAAGAAGAGAGAAAAAAAAACTTACCAGACATTTCCAAAATGCTGCACAAAATATAAAACATACTACTGATACATTTTGAAGGCAAAGAGACACAAGTATGTTCACATTAATTTGATTGTTGACGCAGAAAAAAACGGATTTTTTTTTTTTTTTTTTTTTTTTAAGCATCTTTGCTTTAATTCCTTAGTTCATTATCTCGGTAATTGTTAACCAACTCATTTTCTAAACAATACTTGGTTGTATTTTAATGAAGTCTAAACATGTTTGTGAGTATCCATAAACAGGTTTGGCTGTTGTTTAAAGTGGAGAGAGAGAGAGAGAGAGAGAGAGAGAGAGAGAGAGATCCGATGAGACTTTGGCGAGTAAAAGACATGAAAAAGAGCAGAGTCCCCGAGATACTCTGGAATATTTCATCATGCTTAAGATTAGCATTGAAATCTTCAGTCTCGTTCTCGTTTTTAATGCGCGATTATGGTTTTTAAAGAGCGATTTTAATTTTTGAAATGTGTGACGTGTTTGCACAAATAAAGTGCTGTAACATTAAACCTATAATTCACATTTAATTTGAGATCTTTAATATACTTCTTACACTTTAATACACTTAATACACTATTCTTGAAGGTAAATATTTTTGAAATGTTTAATATGTATAAGACTTAAAGTCGCACTGCTGGCGACAAGGAATGGCGCACTATTTATTTGTTTGTTTATTTATTTATCATATTATTTTTTACAGTTCATTTTATTTTTTACTAAGAGTCTATTCTTCTGTTTCATATTATTATTATTATTATTATTATTATTATTATTATTATTATTATTATTATTATTATTTATCTTCCTGAATCAGATCAATATATTATATCAGCTTAAATAATCAGGAATGCCATACCATTAAGCATGGACTAAAACCAAACCCGCAGTCTTTCTATGTAAAGTGTGTGACGCGACATGATTACCCAGAGCTCAGTTCTCTCTCTGATAAGCTCCCTTAATTAAGCAGCTATTTCATTGGGCCTTAATGAAATCTTCAGTAACAGAGATTTCAGTGCAGTTTTTAATTAACGAAGTTTAATTAATGCGGTTTTAACTGCTCAGAAAACTTGATTTTTATCTTCCTCATTAAAATGATTGCAATTGTGTTAGCACAACTAGATGTAGATGTATTTATTTAGAGATCTCATTAGATTTGATTGTTGTACGAATTGATCTGCTAAGAGACACTTCATAGATATGGCTTCCAAAAAAAAAAAAACAATGAACATCAAATGCTTTGCTCTAACAATCAATAACGCGTTAGTCTCTACCATGCTTAAAGCTGAGGTGTGCTTGGTGCTTGGTTGGTAAGTGTCAGGAATCCACTAGGTGGCGATATAAACCCCTTAAACACAGGCACATTTGTGCTGCATGGAAAGTCTTAGATCAGAATTGCTATTTCAATATGTAGAGCACAATTAATGAACAATAGCATTAAAAATTTGCTGACTCAAATTTGTGGTGAAAGAATGATTTATCATAACTTACATCAAGCAGGTTATGTAATGCTCTCTTGCTCGCTCTCTCTCCTTCATTGACTCATTCAATTATTTATTCTTTGCCAGGATGATGCACTTAAAGTTTCAGAACTCAAAACTGAAGCTTGATCTAAACAATCCAGTGTACAAACTGTCGTCGTCGTCATCATCATCATCATCATCATCAATAATTTGTTAACCAAGTGCTCAATATTTATGTCTTTAAAATCCAATGCATGAACGAACATATGTTGAGTTTTCACCAAATTTACAAAAATGTCCACTTTACACTAACTGCAGACAATCTGCTATGACAGTTTAAGGGTCTGAAGTTTGGCCTTGTAGTTCTTGTAGTTCTTGCAGTGTCAAAGCAAAACCAGCTAGCAAGTCGGGATAAACAGCTTAACTGTATTGCAGTTGAAAATCTCACTTGTAGTGTATAAAAAAAAGAAAGCACTTGTTTTAGTATGTTAACGTTTCTATAGCAACAGTTCATTTACTTATATGGTGAGGGCTTATGGAAATGGATAAAAATGTGATGATTTTTTTTGTAAGCAGGTGATTATTAACATTCATGAAAGAAGTCTCTGGTGTCACTGTCTTGTAACAGCCAAAAGCTAAAGCTGTAGCATTTTCAACTTAAAAGGAAGAAAAGCAACTGAGTGAGAATTGGAGCTAGCTTATTTTGCATGTGTTCCACAACATTAAAATGCCACGTTAAACAGATCATCTGTAGCAAGTGAAATAATTGGCTAATACCTGCGGTGTACGAGAAATAAACCACACCAGGTCATGCTGTTATTGGAAAGTAATCCACAATACCAGTAACCCAATTTCATGACAATTTCAGTGACCATGTCACTAGTTATTTTTCTACATCATGATGTCTATTACATCATGGGATTTTGCCAGAAAGTAGCTTAAACTAGCTTTCAATATGTCCAAAGTCACACCCTGCATATCTGCCTAGACTGAAGCCCTAAATGATGGTGCAAGATGAGGAGTCAACATGACAGACATGAAGTGAGTCCTGGTTGCTTGGATGCTCATCAATTTGTTGTCTCCTTCTGTTAATACAGAGACTGTGATTCCACACAGATGGAAGGTTCATCTCTGGGCTGTGTATTTTTAGTTCCCTTACTCAAATATGTACTAATCCCTCCTTAAAGTAACACCATGCAGAAGTGCAGACATGATTTAGAATACAGTATAAACTAAATAACCAGTCTGAAATAGTTTGAAGCTATGCAAATAATAATGTTGTGCTAGTTTGAATTCCAAAATTTTTTTTTTTTTTTACTTTTTTTTACATAGCAACATTTATACCACAGCTCTTTTGGATCCTTGATTCTGATTGGCCAGAAGTTGCTGATTCAACATGTTAATGTCAAGTGTTATTCTGATTATATTATGGCAATTTGCCAGTGATGGATGTAACTCTGCTTGATATCGGTTCCTATCACCTTACACCATAATTAAGTATTTTATGATAACACCATTTGCCAGTGTTTTATTCCTTATTTTACTTCCTTATCTAACACTATGGGTTGAATGAAGTGTATGAGGCTGAGAGCTCCATTGTACAGTATTTCACTTTCAACACTTTCTGTGTTCTTTGGGTCAAAACACAATATTGGTGCTCATTATATTCTTTTATGTTATATATAAAATACAGAAAAGGTGCGCCAAAGAAGCTACTTCTGAAGTTTATGGAACATGAAATGACCAATCTTGCTTCCCTAAAATTTTCATTTAAACCGCTAATGATTCCTATTTCTTTATGAGTATTCATACTAAAATTGGTGTAAGTTTTGACCTTTAAAATGAAATTGTTAGAATTTAATTGTTACTGTTAAAATGAAATTTAAACTTAAATAGTTTTTTTTGGTAAATCTTAAAAAGTAGAAAAGCTGTAGTGTCTGTAACCATGTCAAATTAATGTTCCAATATCTTAAAACTTTTGCATTTTATAATGTCTTCAGGTTTGTGTCTTTTCATGTGAAATTTAAAATAGCCACGTTTCATCTGAATGACAATTAAGATCACTGAAAGATTTGAATTCCAAATAGTTATAGACACTACGTAAAAGAGCATGAAATTGTATTTAGCAAATGTGTTTCTTGTTACCTAAAAATATTTTTTAATGGATATGCATATTTATAAACGAACAAGGCATGGATTGGGAGATAAGAAGCATTAAGTATTATAAAAAAGGTTTTTATAAGATGCTATCTGAAAATTCACCAAGGTGAGTTAGCACCGATACCATGCTTTGTCCATATACATTATAATCTGTTTTTATTAGCACCTGATAACTATGAACTTAATCAAGGGCTTCGAACAGAAGAATGTTTGGCAAAAGAACAATATCCAAGGGTCCTTATATAAGGATCATACAAGGATATACAGATGATGTAGTGGGGAGAAAATGTCATATCTTCATATAAGGACATTCAGGTTCTGGCTAAAAGATTTTGGTTAAGATAGGCTCATTAATCAGACTCATCTCAATTACTTACAGTACATACTATATCTCTATGGTATTATTCTATTTATCTTTCATACTGCTAGTTTTTTGCACGTACATACTTTCACATTATATGCAAATAGAAGTTCTTTGGGGTCAAATTATCTTGTAAAGGTTTAAATCTCACATGTGCCCTGGTGTGTAAGAATAATAAATTCCATTACTCACTTCTGCATGATTAAATTTATGAAAGCAATACTGAGTATTGTCTCTGTACCCTCTCATTTGAATTCACTTTAATAAGATGACCAAATTCCCACAATTAGGTCACTTATTTCTTGACGGCGACGAAATATCTTGGCAATAACATTGCATAGAGCATCAATCATACTCGGGTTTCAGTGGCTGCAATTTTATGGCTGCTATAGACACAGGGCACTCAGAAGTTAAAAGTAAAGCTCTGTACCTGGATTATGTACCCTTTTGATGTCTCTGCCCCTACTCTGAGGAAGAAAAAAAAAAAAAAACAGGGCAAAAAAGGCCCATCGTTGGAGAGGGCAGAGAGAGAGAGAGAGAGAGAGAGAGAGAGAGCGAGAGAGAGAGAGAGAGAGAGAGAGAGAGAGAGAGAGAGAGAGCGAGAGCGAGAGCGAGAGAGAGAGAGACCACCAACAGCCAAAGCACAGGCCGTGGGGTTTTTATGAGCCTGGCTGGTCCAGCTAGTAGCTCAAAATCCATTTCAGTTTCTTTGGGAAGGTTTGAGGGGGGCAGCAAGATGTATAATATGGCCTCTTAGCCCCTTAGGGGGACGCCATGGATTGTAAATCCTGCACGTCCTTTTTTACTACATAGTACCTTGTGAATGGGAAGCGGGTCGGCTTTCAATCTGGACTGAAACAGGGTGGAGAGATAAAACAAATTGGATCCTAGGCGCTCTCAGAAGAGCCGGGATCCTTTGTTTTTTCCCGTCAAGCACAAAAGCTTCAAAGGCGACGTGGAAAAGAACGTATCTTAATCTGCCCATTGTGCAGATCTGCCCACGAGACAATCAGACAACACTTGGGTGATTTCATGGCGGGGAAAAGAAAAAGGAGACAGGAGGGAGTGACAGGAAGAGCAGATGAGGGCGACGCTTTGAAATGAGAGAAGTCAAATCAGACAAGTGTTAGGGAGAAGGAAGCAAAGGGATGAGAAAAAGAAAGATAGCAGTCAAGCCGGTCCAAATCAGTCTGACCATAACTGTAGCCTTTATGCTGTAGGTCCTTCCTTCCAAGCTGGTAGGGTGTGATATGTGGACCAGAGGCCCTCGGAGCAACAGGGTGCCCAATCATAGACCTGCGACGTCCCCTTGGGTTAGCATTGGCACGGTGTGAGAGAAAACAGACGCTGGTCTGAGTTTACTAGGCTGCTTAGATGGGGGAGGCAGCCAGTTTTCCCATGCACTCAGAACTGGTTTGTCCTTGCACCCAAGCTTAGTTTCCATGCTTAGAAAGAAAATGCTGACAGAATACCCTGGCATATGGAGCAATCTTTTCGGGTTACAATTGCTTAGGGTACTTCTGCAGAGAACTCCATCTCCCAGAAGGCTTAGCAAGCTGTTGAAAGCCGCAGAGGAACCGCCAAAGCTAAGCGGAGCAGCGAAGCAGGGTGTTAGCACTTGGGTGGCGAGGTGACTTTCCCATGTCATAACGGCTCTGGCGAGTTCACTCACACTGATTACGTAGCTGTAAAAATACTCAAGGACCGCAGAGCCATAGTGCAGATCAGATCAGCTTCACCAGCTACATTAGCATCACACAGCACATGAGCTGACAGCTTTAAGCACAAACTGTTACTGGAGAACCAACGAGCTGTTAGTAGCATGTTTCCCTGAATGATACTGACCTATAGACACCTCTCTGGATTCAGCAAGGTGACTCAGTCCATCGGCAGGCCATTCCATTTTAACTTCCTATCCCTAAATCTTAATAGTGTAGCCTTAGGGAAGGGCTTAGGAATAAAAAAAAAGAAAAAAAGAAGAAGAAAAAAAAGGAAAGGAAAAAGATAGTGGATGTGACTTTGTGGAGGAGCCATGTGGTCCTAATGAGAAAGCATCTCTCAGTAATGACCTGGGTTAATGGCTGGTGCTGCTGCTAAAGGGGCCCCAATGTCTGCCAGACACACATACATACACACACACACACACACAGAGACAGACAGAATAAAAATGCATGGAGGCCACAGGCGACAGGATTCAGCCACTGTGAGTAAAATTGTCAAAGAACAAAACCAAAACTAAAACACACACACACACACACACACACACACACACACACACACACACACACACACACACACACACACACACACACACACACACAGGCGTCAGAAGAGTCGTTTCTAAGTCGTGAGAAAACTTTGATCATTAAATGACAAAACAAGCTTCTAA
>CM059211.1:5773538-5921038 GCA_030347435.1 Clarias fuscus | reverse complement strand
TGTGTGTGTGTGTGTGTGTGTGTTGGGGCTGTTTTGGTCAGTGTGTGCCCCCCATCACTATACAGTATGTGAGAGGGCAGGAGCGCGGAGCAGAAGGGAAACAGGAAGTTATAAATCAAAGAAACTGCCTGACTGATTGCCTCTGCTAAATCAAATCAGCAAACCGCCGCTCTCTCTCTCTCTCTCTCTCTCTCTCTCTCTCGCTCGCTCTCTCTCCATCTGTAACCAGATTTCATCCAAGTTTCGAAAAAGCAGACAGTCAAACAGGGGACTATAGTGAGGGAGTGAGTGTGTGCATCCTCATCCCTTGTTCTCTGGACGCTTGTTCTATGAACTTTACCCACACACACGTTCACGCACACATATGCACATGCACGCGCAAACTTGACACACACCAGATACCCAGAAGCCTCGTTGCTAATCGGTTTAGCTGCAGCGCAGTTGTGGCTCTGCGCGGCCATCGGCTTTTGTTTCGGCTCCGTAAGAAGAAGAGTTAACCGGATTTTGGGTTCGTAATTGATGTTCGTACATACGGTTGTTCTTGGAACAGGACAGGGGAGCCGGTCGATAACGTGGTTATATATCGAATATGTGCAGAATAATCGTAACAATGAACAGACACGGCGTCATGGAAGACTTTGTTATTTGTCCATCTTGACATTGTGTAATGCGGTCTGTCTGTGAATGATTAAATTTATGACATAATGTTTCTTTTACCAATTTTATTTGTGCGCTTTTAGCTCTCCAAGCCCCTCGTTTAACTATTATAACAAGATGTGGACGCAGCTGACGATGGGCCGTGGGGTTCCAAAAAAATGAAAAGGGAAAAAAAGCTAAAGAGAAAGAAAAAGAGAGAGAGAGAGAGAGAGAGAGAGAGAGAGAGCAAGAATGTAGGTTTAGTGGTCTGGATTTATCAATGGTTTTGGGGAGCCGTGGCTCTTAACTCATATCTATGTGAAGTGAGGGTCAAAGTTCAGCTTGTAGTTCCTAAAAGTGATGATAGGGCCAGTGGAGAGCAGATAAGAAGGAGCCACAGAGCTCGGTTTGATAAAAGGGTCGACATGAACATGCATCCTCATTTTGGGGAGGTGGTGGGGGGGGGGGGGGGGGTGTTAGGGGTGTTTGAGGAAGACAGTATTTCTGCTCGTTTCTACCAAAACCGAAACCACAATATCAGTATTCTGAAGTCGTCGAGTGTTTACTCCGATGACGGGGGAATTCCCTGGACATGATGTTAATGATGTAACTGTTTATGCATCCATCTAAATGAATTTGTCATCACAAACCAGTGCATTCTGAGCAAATGTAATGTAATGCGATACAGAAACATAAAACTAATTTCTTTCTCTCTTTTTTTTTTGTTTAAAATCTGAATCCATTTCTGTCATTTGGATCGATTCTCAGTTGTTTTGATTTTGTTGTTTTTATAAAAATGCTGCTGCCCGGGTGTTCGTGTCATCTGGCTGATTATAAAAGCAACAGATTCGCATTTGCAGCTACAGAGTTTAATCCGGCGCCAGAGTTTCTGAAACTGCTTTAGTGCTTTATAAAATTGAAGAAGAAAAAAAATAGTAATGAAAAGTTGTAAAAGACTGCTCTGTATTTCATAACTAATTCAGTTATTCATGAGTAACTCAAAAATCCATGGATGCGATTTTTTTTTTTTTTTTTTAAGATGAGATAACTGTTTGAAAAGTTTTGCACTTGTTAAAAAAGTCACCATGACAACAGCTCTTAATTGCTTTTCCAATTTTTTTCATTTTCATTTTTTTTCTTTTTGTGTGTAAAGGTTGACCGAGTGATCTGATGACTAAAGTTTAAAATGATTTCCTCATCAGCCTTAGTGGTTTTTGTTTTTTTTAGTGTGTGTGTGTTTTTCAGTGTGTGTGTGTGTGTGTGTGTGTGTGTGTGTGTGTATGTGTGTGTGTGTGTGTGTGTGTGTTTTGTGAGACTGTGTGTCAGTGGCAAAGAGATGCTGATGGTGCTGTAGGTTTGCTTTGGACTGTGTACGCACTATCACAAACCAGAAACTCTCTCTCTCTCTCTCTCAAATTAATTTCCGTGCTATATATATATATTATACTTTTACAGTAAAATATTCAGTTTCTCTTACAAATGTATTCAATTCCACTTCCATTTATAAACATACACTGAAATTAATTAGGGAGAGCAGACCAAATCAGGAGTCATAACCACCCATCCATCCATTAATAATAATAATAATAATAATAATAATAATAATAATAATAATAATAATAATAATAATAATAATGACACAACATGATGTTATAAAGTGACTTGTGTGTTTCAGTCCCTTTACACCACATCAACTTGCCTATAGACAACAATGTCTATTTTCATTTCTTCCATGACACAGACATTTCAGAAACTCAGTCATCCTCGAGCACTGACACTGGAGACTCCTTCCAGGAAAGGTAAATAAACTTCTCTTCAAGGAGAACCAAGCAACAACTCATCTCTGGTACTGTTGTCAAGTACCAGAAGAAGAACAAAATGATGATGATGATGATGATTTACATTTTGTATTCATTGCTTTCATGGTATTAATGTATTAATATTACTTGTGATTAACTTTGTTTGAATGTAAACATTTTCCAGTTGATCAGGATGACAAGTGCCACATGAACAATGCTAAAAAATGCAGCTAAGACTTTAAGAGGAGCGAGGTGCTCTGGGAATTAGCAATCATCTGGAAGATGAACGGAAATAATACTGTACATCATTCAAGGTCATTTTCACTTCTAGTGTTGGTATTCCACGTCAGGATGAACTTTAGCAGGGTGAAGATTAAAGGTGTTGCTATGGCAACAATGAAACTTTGAGAAAGATTGGATTTGAAAAAGAGTAAGACGCAGACATTGTACATGTTTAATCAGCATGTTTAATCTTGTCCTTATACAGCACATTTCATCACATGTATGCTGTATACTGTATGTTTACGTTAAAGGACGAACATTAGCCTGTACGTGTATGCCTACAGTATATGTGTGTGTGCGTGTCTGAGCAGCACACATATCTGACTCAGAGTGTTCCATTCACATTTTGTATTTACTAACTCTTTCGATGGTAATATAAATATGGAAATAATCCACGGATCTGCCCGAGAGGTAACTAAGGAAATATTTACACACAGATGGCACTAATAGGCCGAGAGGCATGGTGCCAGTCATCGTGGCATGCTGGGTTTAGGTTGCCCCAGGTGCTGTGCTCGTGCCCTGCGTTAACCTTTCAGAAAAACTCACTTCGTACAGAGAACAGAGACCATGCAGTGCGCTGCTGAACATCACGTACAGTACGGCTCGAGACCGCTGGATGCTTGGTCATACACTAAAAATAGCTCTACAGAAGAACATGGTCACGTTTATCTTTTGGGGGTTCAAATTCGGCAATAAAACGGCTTTTAATAAAAATTCTCTTTCAAAATATTTGTTTGAATATGTCAAATGTGAACCAAGAATTTTTTTTTTCCTTTTTCTTTGTTTTAATAGCGCTTTATTCTGTCAGGACCTGTAAAGTTTTATATGCGTGTGAAATTTTTATGACACTATTTGAAAATAATAACAAATTTGATATTTCACTCAAAATGTTAAAGGAGACGATAATAATAATAATAATAATAATAATAATAATAATAATAATAATAATAATAATAATATTTTATTTATTCGTTTATTTCTTCTTGTTTTTAAGATTTGATTGTTTGATCACCCAGTATTATGGAAGTTCTAATATTTAATAAATTTTATACATTTCTGCAGTATATTGTGTGGGTTATTAAATGTTATTAAATGTTAAATGCATTTCTTTGTCTATATATATATATGTGTGTGTGTGTGTGTGTGTGTGTGTGTGTGTGTGTGTGTGTGTGTGTGTTTGAGTAATAAAAAAAAATGGTTTTAATAGTCCCCCCTAAAATCTATAAAAAATGTATTTAAGTTAAAAAACAAATAAACAGAAAAACAAAATGCTAGTTCTTATTTCTGTTATTGAGTCTGGATCTGGTGTTATTGTTGTTGTGTATTTTGCCTTTTTACTGCATGAGAATTGCTGCCTTATAAACTGGTGAGTGTGTTTGATTGATGTGTTTCTTCGAGCTTGATATCTGATCATTAGAGTGTGTGAAGGCTTAAACATCAGGATGTTGGATGTTAGTCAGTGCACTAGTGGGACATGAAGACTTTAACACACACCACACCAAAGTCATATTCAATTCCCTAATGAAAAGACAAATATGGAAAGGATTCTCTCTCTCTCTCTCACACACACACACACACACACGCACGCGCACACACACACACACACACACACGCACACACACACACACACACACACACACACACTCACGCGCGCACACACACACACACACACACACACACACACACACACGCACACACACACACACACACACACACACACACACACACACACACACACACACACCAGCACTGTGTGTTCGAGGGATTATGCTGAAAGCCAATATGGTTCCGATTTGAGATCTGTTCATTGGCTTTTGGTTTCTGCGGAGGGCAAGAAGGTGGGGGAGGCCAAAAAAAAAAAAAACGTTTAGACCAAAAAAAGTTCAGGTGTGCGGGCTTTGAACTAGAAATAGTGAGAGAGGATGAAAAAAAGTTACAAGGTTAAAAAAAAGAAGTGAAAGAGACTCAACAAGGAAGAAAGTGAAGGTATGTGGTGCAAGAGATGAAGGGGGGGCGACAGAGAGAAAGAGAGAGAGAGAGAGAGGGTTAAGATTTGGGATGAAAGCTCAGAACACCCTGTATACCCCGACGTTTTTACGGCTGCCTTTCAAGATTACTGTGCAGAAATACTGCGGCTCATTTGGAAATCAATTAGTCGGCAGGGTGATGAGGTGTAGGCCTCTAGCAGCGTGACACCCGCTGTCCCTGTATTACTGTCAGCGCTAGCCAGGCTCAAGCCCCCCTCCGCATTTGGGCATCTGGACTACACATGTGAACGCTCTCTCGTTCGCTCATACTCTCTTTCTCTCACTCTCGAGCCCCTCACACTACCCCCCCCCCCCCCCCCCCCCCGCCCCCCTCCCCAAGCCCCACATCCCCAGTGCGTTCAAACGTATGCAGCTAAACCCCACTCCACCCACAGTGGATGCCTATCAAGGCTATTGAGGCCAGATTGAATGTCAATCGGATGGAGGATGGAGCTTTGATCGCGTGCCACATCGTACATAATGGAGGAAAGAGATTAAAGCTCTACAGCGGACACAACTTCTAGCTCCATAAGGACGTCGCTGTAAATTTATGATGAGGTTAGAATTGGAACGGAAATGATAAGTACATTAAAAAAAAAAAAAGTTACTGATCTCCCCAATGAGCTTGTTTTAACATTGGATTGAATTGCAGATAATAATGACGGATAATAATGACTCGTGACTAAACTAAAGGTAAGGCGTCTGGTTGGTGGTATCTGGCGGTCTTGGATCAAAACGGGTCCGGTCGCATTTAAAGACAGCGCGCGAACCCAATGAAAGCTTTGTTGTAGCTTCAGAGAGCAGCGCCCTCGTGTTCTCAGGATCAGGATCTCCAGGCCGATAAGCAATAAATAATCGCCCTGACTGTGAGTTTCCAGCATGGTGAAGTCACTGGAGCTGGGGTCCCCAGCCACTGCGAGCGTACTGTTTAGAATAATTCTCCCTCCCCCGTGCCGGGCACTGCGTAGAGATTAGAGCCCAGCCAGGGTGCCAGTGTTATCTGTGTTAGTGAAGAAAAGGTTACACTACACTAACAAGAATGTCCCTGGTCACGCATGACAAACTCCAGCTGCCTGCTCTCCAGCGATCCGCTCAGAAGGTTCCACTTAAAAGCCGCGGGCGAAGTGTGGGGTGGGGTTGGGGGGGGTGGGGGGTGTCCGAGCCCGAGGCGTCTCTGGAGATTATGTGCCTCTAACTAGCCGTTTCCACCTCCAGAGGAAAATGGACCGGCTCATTGGGCCGCCATTGGTGCAGGTCTGCTGGCGTAGTTCGAGCCCGGCAGATGAAATCATTTACCTTTATAACCTCTTGAACTTTTATTGCAAGTTTTTTTTTTTTTTTTTTTCCTTTTGAGTTTTATCGCATGTTTTGGGTTACAATCATGGCAAGGGTTATAATTTTTTATCCTTCCAGAACGAATACAAACAGGAAGACAAAACAGGGTATAGTAATAAATAAATTTATAAGGCAAGTATTAAAAAAAGGACCTACCTAGCAGGAGAATATATATATATATATATATATATATTTTTTTTTTTTAATTCTTTGTGTTTGCTTATTACTGAATTGTTTTGAAGCTTCTCAAACAAGCTGGCGCTGCCGAAATGCTGCCTAAAGCGCTGATACGAACCCTTTCAGACACTTAAAAATGATAGATGTCGGTCTTTCGTCACTGCGCTCCTGGTCACATGACCAGTTCTACTCTATTATCCTGTCGGCCTGTTGATAATAGAGAAGATTGCTTGTTTAGACTGTGTAGTGCCTGCCTCTAATTCACCGTGGCTCCAGAGTGACACCTTTAAATGGCCCATCATCGGAAAATCCACATTTTCCAGAAGGACTAAAAACAACAGGAGCCCGGCCCGAGTGAAATTAGCTCCTCTTTAGGTGTAATTACCTCCTCACATTTAAGCTGCAATCTGGCCCGAGCCCTTTCCATTTTCGACCACAGCCAGACCAGCGATTGGTGACTGCCACAGTCAAGGAGAAAGACCTCCTCTAGAGAAAGAAAAAAAGGGGAAAATAAATTTAAAATGTCAACACACACACACACACACACACAAAAAAAAAAAAAAAATCCAAGAATGCTCAAGAGACCACAACACAGAGCTCTGGAATGCGCTCAGGGTCAGTGCGTGCGATCAAATCATGATAGGCGCCGTGTTCTTGGATAAGGTCGGAAGATAACCTGACGTTTAAACGAGTATTAAAAATGTTTACGCTCGAAATCAGTACACTAGCATGCCTCCGAGTAATATTCCGCAGTCCTCCGCCTCTCTTGGCTGACGTCCTGGGGAAGGTTGCTACGTGAGCAGGAGAGCCGTGTATGGAGAAATGTATTGGTTCTGTAATACATTTAAAAGCGATCAGAGCCAATAAGCAGAGCTGCAGTACAGTGCTCCATTGTCTAAGCTGAAACAGCAACTTGTCTCCCAAAGGGCCCTTTGGAGTCCACCATTCCCCTCTCATAAGATCATCTGGGTGGAAATTGCAAAAACTGACAATTTTCCTCGGGAAGTATAAATCACATTCAATTTAGGGAAGCTTAAAGAGCATCATGGGCATTGATCTCCTGCTGTGAGCAACAAGAGTGAAAGGGAGAGAAAAAAAAACCCTGTCTACATAACAGCTGGAGTTCAGGAAGTGATGCTTGGACTCTAGAGCCCAGCTAAAATGTCTTATTATATGGTATATATATATATATATATATATATATATATATAGTATATATATAGGAATATGAATAAAACCCTTAGCTGCATATATAGAAATACTGTATAATCAGCGTTATTAGTTACTGTTTCCTCCTGGAAGATTTACTGTCATTTAAAGACCACCGCAATTTGCCAACCAGTACACTTTTTTTATTCATTAAAGGATGACAGATTATTCCTTTTCACAAAACAAGCCAGTCCCTATTCTCACTTGCTATACAGGTTGTTCATCATTCTCACACCATTCTCTCTTTCACTTTCTCGAAATTAAGATGACAAAAAGGTACACCTGACAGACAGACAGACAGACCGATGGATGGATGGATGGATGGATGGATGGATGGATAGATAGATAGATAGATAGATAGATAGATAGATAGATAGATTATGTAGAGTAGGTAGCTAATCCCAAAGGGAATTAGAAATGCTACATCAGCCAGTTCACAAATTATACACCAATAGAACAATAACAATAAAACAATAACAATAAACAATTAAAGCAAACAAGATGTGAAAGTATATTAAAGAATTACAATTAAAAGGTTCTTGCAAAAAAGTGTGTGTGTGTGTGTGTGTGGGTGTGTGTGTGTGTGTGTGTGTGTGTCTGTGTGTGTGTGTGTGTGTGTGTGTGTGTGTGGTGTGTGTGTGTGTGTGTGTGTGTGTGTGTGTGTGTGTGTGAATGTGTGATGAAAGACACATATATATATATATATATATATATATATATATATATATATATATATATATATATATATATATATATATATATATGTATACACACACACACATCTGATTCCACTATTGTATGCATTGATTCCAATATTGTATGCATATATATATACACACACACATGCATACAATAGTGGAATCAGATGAGTATCCAAGAACTGCTCATTACAGTACATTAATGAGGTAAAATGTTGCATAATATTAAAACTTTACTGTTTCTATATACATGATGGTTGTTTAAACAGGTGGATACCTAAATAACTGTTCATAACGTGCAACAGCAAGGTATGGCAAAGTTGTAATATTAATAAGACAAAAGAGAGAATTCACGTAGAAGATTATCTTGTTGCAATCAGTTGCTGAGAATATACTGAAAAACATACACCAGTGCTGACACTGGAGACTCCTTCCAGGAATCCTCAATCTCATCAATCTCATTACATCTAGTCTTGTCTTGTCTTGTCTCATCTCATCCCAGAAAGCATTACAATATTAATGTTTTTTCCTCTGTTACAGTAAAAAAAAAACTGTCTGATGATCTACCTATCATTAGAATTAGATTATGCTGATATGCTGAGTGTGCACCGGACAATTCACCGAGTATCAGCTGTCTGCGTTTCAACGAATGCTGAATAAACCTACGATGATATGCACTATTTGTCAGTGAAAACGAATCAATCCTATCTAAGCAATCAGGCTTAGATATGACATGTCAGGACTGCTGATGGTTAGAGCTTTACTCCTGTCAAATCTTCATCTCTAAACCTTCCCAGGGCTACTCTTGACTTTTACGCACCGTGTGATAAAAGTTTTATGAGTCGTTTTGGGTGTATGACATCAGGCATATGCAAGATTGTAAATTTTACAGCGAGTGCTCCAAACAAGGCGAATGACATCCAGGTCATCAGGTCACCGGTGTGGTGAACTTCTTGAGAAAACAAAAGTAAGTGAGTATGCCTTCACTTCCTATTTCTGAGACTTCACCGCGGACGGCTTGTGTTTTCGCACAATTATCATTGTTTGTATTAATACAGGTTCTCAGAGGCTCTGACAGGTTGTTAAGGGGCAACATGTTTCGAAGTTCTAGGGGAATTAGACCTACTTTTTCATAAGTCTATTATTTCACAGACAAATCGTTACCACGGAAAGTCCAAGGACTCACAGAGACAAATAGAGTTAACACAATAAGTAATAATTACTTCCTGAGTTGTATTAGTGTTCTTCTGCACTTGTTTTTTTTTCCCATTATCTTTTTGGTTTCTCAAGACTCAGGAATTACAGTCAGATCGCCAAAATTCCTGTAATAAAACACTGGAAGTTGGAGCTGGGGAAGGCATCTGCTTTTTACAGTTAGTATGAAATTTTCAAAGACCCTTCGTACCATTTACATGATATTGATCGTTTTTCATGAACTGATATTAAATTGACATTGAAAGTTTATTATAATTTCTTGGCATATAATA
This sequence comes from Clarias fuscus, assembly GCA_030347435.1. NCBI lineage: Eukaryota > Metazoa > Chordata > Actinopteri > Siluriformes > Clariidae > Clarias > Clarias fuscus. Next base: position 5,911,388 of record CM059211.1, on the reverse strand, counting down.
TAATGTAATGGTTGTATTTTAAAAATAGTCGAGTGTTCCCAGTGTTCACCTGTCTTCCATCAATGTCGTGATTTATTTATTTTTTCCATAAGAAACTTCAGTTAAAGAATTCTTTAAATAAAAAAAGAACAGGATGACCTCATCGCATGATTCATATTTATATATAGGAATAAATGAAAATAATCAACAACATGAAGGTGTAATAAAGCGTTATAGCGTAAGTTAATCTTATCAGTCTGAAATCTGTTTATATTAGCAGTGATTTTTCCCCCTCATACGACAGTTTGCCAAATCTAACAAGGTTAAAGAATGAGTAATAAATATACTTTTTTATCCCTATATAATGTAGTGAATGGAACATGTGAGAAACAATATCATGTTATTACCAAGTTATAGCAGCTTTCAACAGTCATTCCCTCATTTCCACTTAAAGGACTCATAGTTTACTATTTCTTTTACAATTTAACACAGGTGTTAAATTAAGTGTTTGTGTTATCTGTACAGCAGAAAATACTTCAGATAATACATTTCTTTATTCAGCAATTGAGGTACTGCTGAGCTATGCTCTTCCAGAGAACAGCAGAGATGCGCAGATTAGAGCGGGGGAGGAGCTCTTCTTCTATGACGTCACATGAGGGGAAATTTAATTTGCATGCTGAAATGCCAGAAAATGTACACAGAGAGAGAAGGTTTTATTCTCCTCATGTTTAATTTTTTTTTTTTTTTTTTGCACACTGCAGACTGATGTGAAATTAAAAAGTGTGTGTTGAATTAGGGATTGGATAAAAAATCAATTCAGTTATGTAATAAGATTATTTCATGTGGCTATTCATGTATCGGCACAGTGACTTGAAAATCGATAAAAAGAAAAAAAGTTAATTTATTTATGTTTGCATTTGAGGTAGTAAAATGTTGCAGTTCCTCTATAATCCTGCAGGTGGCGTGCACAAAACTGTTCATTCAATAAACTATTTCCTGATTGTTTAGAATTTTAACAAAATTTGAAAAAAAAAGTTTAACATATTTCATTAAATCGTTACACTAACAAAATTGCTAAACGAGTCGAATCTGCACCTACACTAGGAATCGTGATGATATCGTATCAGGTGGTCCCTGGTGAGTCCCATTCCTAATAGATCCCCTTTACAGTTAATGAAAAGAAAAAGCAAGAATGCAGGGCAAAAAACACAAAGCAAAGTTCTCAATATAAAAAAAAAAAAAAACCTTACAGCTTCCTCTCTAACACTGGAGACTCCTTCCATAAATCCCTGTGAATTAACTGGCACTAAATAACCGAAATTACATAATACAATTCCCTAATAAAGGAATTATAATATCTGCCTCAAGTGAAGCAGGTGGCCAATGGAATGATGTCATGTTGGAGATCTATTGTGAAATGACCGAAGTGTATTTACGGTATTATTTTGTGAAATAGACATTAAGAGAAGCGCAGAGACAGAACGCTGCCTGCCAGTGTGGTTCGGTTCGTGCCAAAAAACATAAATTGCAGCAAACTGTCCTGGATGGCCTCCTCTGCGTGTCTGATACAACCTCAGCTGTGTACATACAGTAGATGGCAGCTGCTTCCTGTAGCATTGAAACCAAATAAACCGTGCAGCATTTGGGAGCCGTAATTCTTCTGCTTGTTAACCTTCAAAAAGGCTCTGTGGTGTGTTTGAGACAGGAGAAACTGCTCCAGACATTCTTCTCTTCCCACTGCTCACACTTACCGCTTATTCAGGATGACTTCCAGACTAATACGCTGAGCCACACGGCACATGCTTGTCTGGGTCCGTGTCAATTTTTTTTTTGTTTTGCATTTCTTGTGTTGCAAAGTGATTCGCACAGAAGAGACCGTACTTATTACGCGAGCTGCAACATTCCCCGCATCGGCTCTCACTCACTATTTCATTCCCTAGGCTCCTATAAGAAAAGTCCAGATGGATCCACCGATCTTTCATGGAGTGCTCGAGAGCGGATCAGGTGCCGGACAACAAAGCAAGGCTGAGTCACGGCCTCCGATACACTCCGAGATCAATGAGACTTGGGCAGAGGAGCCTGGTCATAACCTTAAATCACGCACACTTCAAAGAGCCCTGTATGCTCCCGGAGATCCTGCGAGGACCGGGGAGGGGGACGGTGCCCTGCAAAATGCCATGGCTTATCTGACCTGGCTACTCTGACCCCTAAAACCAAGCCCACTTGGCCTCGCCATAATTCGTGTCACACCATAAATTCAGGACGCACTCCGTTAAAGGGGCTCGTTGAGCGCAGAAGGCTTCAGCCATCACTGCACAAGCGCCCATAAAGCTCCCGGTGGAATGCTAGCTATGTGCTAATCGGGGACGGGGCGCTTCTCGAGGTGTTAACACAGAGGAACGAAGGGATATGTGGAACTAATAACCGACCAGCAGAAAGATGATGGCTGTTTGCTGCTTGTTAGTGTTTATGTGAGCAGTTAGTCAGTGTTGCTTAAAGAATACAGCGGCAGTGCTGTCTAAACTACAGGGAGCGGCACGGCGAGAACACACACGCCAGCTTCGCAAACGCTTTCATTCTAATAATAACAGAGATCAGTTCATACATCAAATTGATTTTAAGGCTAATAATTAGTAATAAAACACTTATAACTGTATAATAGGTCTAAAGGGATTCAGTCACAATTCTCTTTAACCTTTCAGTGTACTTGTTTGGTTGTTGGTCTGTTTTTGTTTGTTTGTTTGTTTGCTTTTGTATGTTTGTTTGTTTGTCTGTTCGTTGGACAATTTTGCATTTGATTTCTATTTATGCATTCAACCAGTTTTCACACATTTCTGAACTAAAGAGTAGACAGTTGTTTGTGTTTATTTGCTTATCTGTCTGTCCGTCTGCCTGTTTGTTTGTCTGTTTACTTGTTTGGTTGCTTGTGCACTTTTACGCGATTTCTGTTTATACATTGATAGTTTTTACACATTTCTGAAATAGAGTGGACAATTGTTTGTTTGTTTTTTGTCTGTCTGTTTGTTTCTCTGTCTTTCTGTCTGCCTATTTGTTGGGCAGTTGTGTGCTTTGATATGATTTCTATTTATGCATTGACACATTTCTACATTTCTACACATTTCTACATTTCACATTCGTTTGTTTGTTTGTTTTTTATTCATCTGCTTGTTTGTCGGTTTGGCAATTGTGTGCTTTTTTTTTTTTACAGTTTTTACACATTTCTGAATTAAAGAATGGACCATTGTTTGTTTCTGTGTTTGCTTACGTGTAGGTTTGCTTGCATGTTTGTTTAGTGGTATTTGTAAAAGTGTTGTTTTTACGTATTTTGTTTGAATTTTGTCACATGTAACATTTCTATTATAAGTATTTGTACATGTACACTACATGCACTTGTCTGTTTGTTGCATTGCTTGTTTATGTGTTCGTTGCACCACCGTGCAAACTTATTTTGCTTTATGCATGAATACTTTGTTACGTTACATCATTAATACAGGACATATATTTTTACAGAATGAACATCTACACATCTGAACTTGTTTGTTTGTTTGTTTGTATATTTCCGTTAACTACTGTAGTTTATATTGTTTATACTTTGCACCATTTGTTACACTATTTTATATTACATTCATATTTATCTGAAATACAGAATTGAGTAAAACGTAACTGTCTCTGCACTCTAAGCTCCTGAGCCTCTATGACATAACGTGAGAAAACCCAAACAGAGATAGCGGCGTAAGTCGGTGTCAGACTCTCGCCTGGACCATGGGGCCCCTCTTTTCCACAAAACATCACGTCCTAATGACCACTCTCAGCATTCCTCCTCCTTCCCCTCCTGCCCCCCCCCCCCCCTGACTCTGTGGCTCTGATGTGTTCTGGTGCCCAGAGAGAGGCGCCATCGAGCAACGTGTAGAGACATTTGTCTCAGTTCTCCCTTAACTGAACCTGTACTTCAGTGAACCTTAAAGGGCCAATCAGAAGCATTAACGAACAGAGTTTTTATTCACTCACACAGCTCTTAGCAGAGGCAACAGACATCAGCATTTATTCTTCTGCTATATGTAGTTAAAACAGTTTGCACTGGATTGTCTCCTTACCGTGTTATATGCTTTCAAAATAGAGGAAGCAGTATTGTTTAAAAATAATGCATATAGTTTGCCTGATTAGTAAGTTGTGCTAACTAGTGGGAGTCGCAAAGATCTCCAAACACAGGAGAAAGTTACACTTCCACATTGAGCTTGTATCCATGGCCTTCTTAGAATCTATATGTAAAACACTCTCTCTATTTCTTGCACATGGGACATGACTTTACAGGACCTCTGGGATTGTGTTAAAGTGTCTGGTACCAGGAGATTGGCAGTGAATCCTCTGGGTGCTGTGGGTTGTGGGATAAGGCCTTCATGGATGAGACTTCTTTGTCCACCTCGTCCAGTGATTGATCAGATTAGGATCTGCGGATTTTCCGAGGCTGGATCAACGACCTTGATCAACCTCTTTGGCTCCTAAGCCTCATAAATCAGTGAGATTTGGTCCTTTGTATTGAAGCCAACATGGACTGTTTTTCAGTAATTTGGGCTGTATTGGCTTTTCTGTGAGGTCAGTCCAGAACGGGCTGGCCACGGGTACTCATGGGCATGGGGTGCCTATGATACTGTCACCAGTTTACTGGTATATAATCAATAATCAACGTTATTTAAGTCACCTGGTGGTGGAGTTAGTGTTGTGGCTGATCGATGTAGGTGTGTATTCAGAGAGGGAAACTTTAAATTTTCCAAAGTATGTAGAGCCTGTGATGTTTGGAAACTGACACATTTTAAAGGAAGTCAGTCAGACAGTCAGTAATGATGTCAGTATACAAGAAAGTAAGCTAGTAAGCAATTAAGTAATTTAGTAAATCAGTACGTATGTCAGTATATAACACGTATGTAAATGAATAATCAAGTAAGTACCTGAAGTAAATGAGTGAGGTAATAAGTAAGGATATCTGTACATAAGTAAGTAAGCAAGAAAGTATGTCAGTATATACAGTAAGTAAGTAAGTAAATTAGTGATTAAGGTCAGTAAGTCAGTAAATATGTCAGTATATAAGTAAGTAAGTTAGTTAGTGAATAAGTACATAAGTTTGTCAGTATATAAGTAAGTAAGTTAGTAATAAGTTATAAGTAAGTAAGTAAGTAAGTAAGAAAGTAAGAAAATAAATATATACATTAATTTCTTACTTTATTTGTTTATTTACAGTACAGACCAAAGGTTTTGAAACACCTTCTCATTCAAAGAGGTTAAATTTGTATTATGGCAAGAAAAAAGCAGCTAAGTAAAGAAAAAACAAGCGGCCATCATTACTTTAAGTAATGAAAGTCAGTCAGTCCGAAAAATTGGGAAAACTTTGAAAGTGTCCCCAAGTGCAGTCACAAAAACCATCAAGCGCTACAAAGAAACTGGCTCACATGCGGACCGCCCCAGGAAAGGAAGACCGAGAGTCGCCTCTGCTGCGGAGGATAAGTTCATCCGAGTCACCAGCCTCAGAAATCGCAGGTTAACAGCAGCTCAGATCAGAGAGCAGGTCAATGCCACACAGAGTTCTAGCAGCAGACACATCTCTAGAACAACTGTTAAGAGGAGACTGTGTGAATCAGGCCTTCATGGTAGAATATCTGCTAGGAAACCACTGCTAAGGACAGGCAACAAGCAGAAGAGACGTGTTTGGGCTAAAGAACACAATAAAGAACACAATAAAGAAAACTCGCTGAATGAGAAGGGGTGTCCAAACGTTTGGTCTGCACTGTATGTAATTAAATAAATACATAAATATATTAAATACATTTAAAAAAAAAACTAAATAAATTCTTATGCAATAATGATAAATTATCATTATTATTTACAATGGAAAAACAATGAAGAAGAAGTACGAGGAGGGAAAAAAAGTTGAGAAAAAAAAAGGATCTAAATGAGATCAATGATGTTCAGTAACTACCGTTGTCATAATGTACATACAGTAGTATGCTTTATGTTTATTACATTACATGATGAAGTAAAATACCCTCCACTTTACCTCTTTCATACTAGATGGCATTATTTCCTATGAGACACGTAGAGATAAACCATCAGGATTATTGGTAAGGTTGAGGCCAAACAGTCCTGATAACAGATCCCACTACCTTAGGTTCTGCAGTAAAATATTAATGTAGAACATAAAATTTTGTGCTCACTGCATTGATTTTCAGGTGGATACGAAGAAAAATTCATATCCAAATGTAACTCTAGATAAGGATTGAGGCTTGAGAGAGAGAGAGAGAGAGAGATCTGAGACACAGTGTGGATACTGGTTAGTGAAGGCTTGTCAGCTGGGTTATATATTTTCTTTATCAATTCAATGGGCCTGATATTCAGTTAGAAAAAATAAAGTGTTTCAACAGGAAAATCACTCATTTCCTTCTGGTCTATTGAACAAAAAAAAAGAAAAAGAAAAAAAGAAAAAACAGACACGAAGAGATTAGATTTAGCGCGTGGTTCATGCCGCTAATCATACTCGTTCCACTTCCATAGCGAAACAGTTCCGGATCCAGATGTCAATGCAGAGCTCATAATGGAGTTGAACAGGACAGCCTCGAAAAAGAATTCGATCAGATTCTTTCTTTCAGTGAGTCCAGGAAAAAAAAAAAAAAGAAAAAAAAGTGGAATGATTTATTGCTGTCAGCATGTTCCTGGTGTTTAACATGATCAGGACTGATAAGATTCCCTCCATCCGATTGTACAGAGAAATTATAGCTTTCGCCAACATCGCAAGTCAACGCAGGTGGAATTTATACTCCTGACTTCCTTTGACACTAAGTTCAGCCTTGCTGAAATTACAGGTTCAGTCAAGCCGTGATCCGAGCGGCATCTCACCCACTGGTTATTGTGGAACTGATGAACTCTTTAAACAAGTGCTGAAACACCAGTCGCGTGGCAGAATGGATTATGGTTCGAATTTTGGTGGGTGTTATCCAGGTTCTGCAGCTTCCTCTCACAATTCAAAGACATTATGAGGCTGATCGGGGTTTCCTGATTGCCTGTAGTGTATGATTGAGTGTGAGAGTTTATCACGCCTTATGCCTTGAGTTCTGAAGGTTATTCTCAGTGTTATTAAACATGGATGGATTGATGAAGCTCCCATGGCTTTGAACTTCAAAATTCAAGCTAGCAGAGATACATCTGGGGGAAAATATCTTATAGTATCTTATCAAAATGTTTCACATTCCCATAGCCATTTTTTTTTTATTATTATTATTTTTTTTTTTTACAGTTCACAGATTTCTCATTTTCTGAAATGATAGAAAACCATTTAGATTGGAACTGAAATCTCCAGACTGCAAATTTTTCACCTTTCCAAGGTCAATTGATGCTAAGAAAGAAAAAAATGTCTATGCAATCAGATAAATGAAAGGAGTTTATATTTACATTGTACTACATCTCTAGACTCTGGAATGCCGTGTGCATCAACTGAACTTTTGATACGTTCTGATTGGTCGGAAGGTGCTGATTCATTTTAAACAGCAGCTCTGATTGTAGTTTTGTCTGCAGATCACAGTTTTATATTTGATTTAATTTCCTCATTCTAATACGTGTATTGATTGATATAGAGGTGTTTGTTTAACAGTTATGGAAGAAATCGCCAGTGTCATAGAGGAGATCTGGTGATTTGGTTTTGGTTTCTTAGAAAGATGACAAGCTGCATTCCTGGTTGTTTTATGTTGAAGAAAAAATAATAAGATGGTGATAAGATAAGATGCTATGACAGAAGGGACAAAGGGAGCAGGAGCTTATATTGGATTGTGCTTATCAATGGATACAAAGTAACAGCATGAGATATTAAAAATGTTAATGTAAAAAAATAGATTGAAAAAATGCTAATTGATATGAGGAGTAACACACTTTAGGTCGTGCTGTTGTAGGAAAATAATCAGCAAGATGTTGAAGCAAAGTAGCCGTGCAGTCAGTGATTTTTTTTCCCCCCTATAACCGCAACAATAATATTGAGTATTGAGTATTTAAGGACTGATTTGGACATGGTGTCCTTCATTCCAGTTAAAGGCAAGAGACTCGACGGGCTCTGGCGCGACTGCACTCGACTCGCCTACTTGTGTCCGCCTGAGCTGTTAATAGCCGGCTAATTAGTCATTAACGAGCTCACAACAAAGCCAAGTATGCATACAAAGACGCAAGTTGTCGTCTTCAAAGTGTACAGGCCCCGTCACGTCACTCCTGTCCTATCGATCTAGAGCGAGAGACTCCAGTTTAAAAAAATACCCTGCAGCTCGAAGCTCCTGACTGATGAGATCTTGGTCTCTGCTCGCGGGCAGAAGTGCTCTATCATAATTACCAATCAGTCACTTCCAAGAGAGAGGGAGAAGGAGAGGCAGCAAAGACATCACAGCAGAGGACAGTCTAAACTGTTCATGCTGTTTGTTTTTGTCGTTGCATGTGTGAAGCCCAATCCGTGTGTGTGTGCGTGTGAGTGTGTGTGTGTGTGCGTGTGTGTGGGAGGGCAGTGTGGCTGTGATCTCAGAGCCGTGTCTGCAAACATGGGAGGCAGACAGGGCACAACCTTTGACCCCTGCCTTGTGCCTTGTCAAACGATCCCTCTTGTGGGGGGGTAATTAGGATTCTAAGAGGCCCCTATTTTAAGGTGCTGCCAGGCTTTGGGGTTATAAATAGCATCACGTCGAGACGGAGTGCAAAGTGGGCAAGGACACATATAGATGCACCGAAACTCTGGGGGGAAAAAAAAACAACAACACACAGACACTCTAAAAATAGTTTGTGTGCACAAATTAGTGTGTGATGCCGACAAAAAGACCAGTGTGCATTAACGTTCGAACCATCAAAGCCAGTGACCTGAGATACCGGCAAATTATTAATGGTTTTGTGTATCTGCTTTTTCAGGCAACGAGAAAAAAGAAAAACAGGGCCATTAGGGTAATCCAGTCGTTCCTGGAACGTCTAATAAAAACGGCCATTTACTCTGTGTGTGTGTGTGTGTGTGTGTGTGTGTGTGTGTGTGTGTGTGTGTGTGTCAGTGTGGCTCATCAATTTCACTCTGGCCTCCTCTGATTCTGCGCCAGCTGTGTTTCATGCTGTTTATCTTTCCTAAAAAGCTTCTCGGACAAACTTCTGAAACCTCCTTAAATAATCTGTCCTTCTGTGCCGTTCTCTTTCTTTCTTTCTTTCTTTCTTTCTTTCTTTCTTTCTATTCCTAAACCTCTGACACAAGATTAAATTAGTGAAATGATAAATACATATATATATATATATATATATATATATATATATATATATATATATATATAATAATGGCAATGTTTAAAGAGAAAGCCCATGACTCGAGCTGATCATGTGCAGTCTGTGCTGCAATTGACTCAAGTGCGCTCAATTAGCCATGCTAAGAGCTAACGTGTGACGGGGTTAATGCTCCATGAACGAAACTCCTTAAGCGCCTGCTGGGTTTCGAGCAACGACCGGGACGGACATGTGGGGGGTCTGGAGGCTCCACTGAGGCCTCCTTATTTTGTAATCTGTTTTAGGAGAAATGAGAAACGAGCGAGATAAGTTAATTTGGCTCTGCCGCCTCCTTCTTCTAAAGCCCTGAGGGTTTTTTCGAGGGACACTGGACAAAAGGTCGAGGCTTGTCCGGCTTGTTCTCCTCAAGCCTACAGTCGGCCCCTTTGGAACACATCGAGGGATCGAGAGGGGATGCGCTGTGCAAGCTCAGGCTGATGAGTGAGAAGTCATCGGGATCAGAGCGGGGCGTGATAGGATCTCGGAGTGTCTCGTTAGCTTCGAGTCGGGCTGTCATTTTGCTGACACCTGTTGCTTAAGGAAAATTAAGAGAGACAGAGAGAGAGAGAGAGAGAGAGAGAGAGAGAGAGAGATCATGTTTGTGTGAGTGTGTCTCACAGAAAGCACTCAGCTGGGAGAAACAGAGGCAGATGTTCTCATTAGCCCCTTAAGTGCTTGACCAAGAGCACTTTGACTAGAATTTAGTCAAAAAGTCCCTCAGCCCGGGGATACGGCCGGCTCCGAAACAAAAGCATGCACTCCAAAAGTCCTTGGTCACATTTCTGTCTCTCTGTCACCTGGTGAGCAGGTGACACCCAGATAACAATCATGCAGGTGTAAGTTAGAGTCTTTACATGCACATAGATACTCGAATATTGCTTAATTCTCATTCTAGTGTAAAATTGGTTGCCATTGTGGATATTAATAAAGATAATTTTCTCATAAGTAGTTTCTTAATGTTTCCTGCAACATCAATAAAGACGTGAACTATTCCTGGACCAGGTCTTATGAGTTTTGAACAATGCAGTCTAGGCTAAATGGCGTAGTGGATCGCACTCAGTGGTGGCTGAGTTACTGATCGGAAGATCGGCGGTTCGATTCCCAGCTCAGCCAGGTTGCCATTGTTGGGCCCTTGAGCAAGGCCCTTAACCCAGGGGCGCTGTACTATGGCTGACCCTGCACTCTGACCCCAGTTACGCTGGGATATGCGAAGAAGGAATTTCACTGTGCTGTAATGTATATGTGACAAAATAAAGGCTTTACTTTACTTTACTGTGGCCTTGCACCTCTAGGGTCTGGGTTCGATTCTCACCTTGGGTCTGTGTGCATGGAGTTTGCATGTTCTCTCCATGCTAGGTGGGTTTCCTCACACAGTCCAAAGACATGTAAATTAGGCTAATTAGCATTCCCAAACAGCCCATAGTGTGTGAATAAATACATTGGTGATCACTAAAGGGCTCCATGGCCCATTAAACTAGTTAAACTACAGAGGTTACTAGATGGATGGATGGATGGATGGATGGAGTGTAGGCTAGACTCATTCTAAATCTGAGCCTAGTGATCCCCCCCCCCAACCCCCCACCCAAGATAAAGCACTTCAAAACAGGATTGTAAGTAAAAAATAAAAAAAAACAGCATCCTTTGTAACACTAAAACACTAAGTCACACCGTTTCCCAAACCACACCAGTACATCCATGTGAAATCATTAATGAGCTTCTAGTATTACTTTGCTACACTACAGTATATGATCAAAAGTATGTGTACACCTGGCTGTCAAATACTAATCAGAAATAAAAGGCTTCAGTTTGCTAGTTAGCATAAAGGTTGGACTTTGGAGCAATGAGAAACGGTCATGTGATCTGATATGGTCTGAAGAAAGGAAGCGCATGAAGCGATGCACCCATCATGCATAGCGGCCACTGTACAAGCCTCTGGAGGCGGTGTTACGATCTGGAGTTGCTTCGGTTGCTCAAGTCCAGGTTCAGCAACGTTGTGAGGCAATAATATGAAGTCAGCTGATGACCTGAATGTACTGAACGATCAGGTTATCACATCTATGTCAAAACGTTTTCTTCCCTGGTGGCGCGGCCAAATTCCAGGACTAAAACTGTGAAAAGGTGGTTCTGGTAGCATGAGGAATTATTTTCACGTATGAACTGTCCACCACAGTGTGTGCTGAAATCAAAGGTTAAGGTGATTGAATGGAATCGTAGAATGTGAGCTGTTTCTGTTTGCCCAGGTATATAAATATATAAATATACCTGTTTAGTATCTTATTTCAAAACGTTAATACCGAGATGTTCTCCTTTGCTCTTCTGGGGAGGTTTTCCCCTAGATTTTGGGAATACTTGCTTTTTTTGGAATAGTGTTCAATTAGCTAGGGGAACATTTATGAGCTCAGGTAAAGATGTTGAGATTTTGAGGAGGCTCCAGTTTCACTTCATCCCAACGTTGTTGAGGTCAGTGCAGGACACGCTAGTTCCTTCATTCAAAGCCGACACGACTTCATTCTTCATTTTCATGGAACTGGCTTTGTGCAGACTGGCATGGGCATGCAGGATAAGGGTTTGGGCTTCTTCGTTCCAAGAATAGGGAAACTGTAATACATGAAACATACTGTAAAACAAGAAACATACATTATGCATGTGACATTCAGGTGTTCACTTAGATTTGGTCATAAGCCTTGTACCTACAGTGCGAAGGTAAAGAAGCAAACATCAGACACAAAGACTGATTAGCGTAACGAGGTGTATAAAACTAATCAAACTGTTTAAAAAACACTCCAAGGTTATGGATTATTTACGAAAAAAAAAAAAAAAGGAGTATTGTCTCTAACATTTGCGAACATTTTTGAAGATAATGAAAAGATGATGTCATGTGGCCCATTTAAAGGTGCACACTGTAAACACAGGCCTGAACTGCACACTGAATACCAACAGGAACAGAGCGCGATATCACAGCTTGACTCAAACTTTCCCATCATGTCAATAGGAACAGGAATAAAAATCTATGACGCACAGCTGCGTGCCCGTGGAAATCCTGTGAGCCTGTTGCACCGGCCTACACTTTATCTGTTGTTACAGACCTATTTTTTTAACGATAGCAGCCAAAAGCGTTCGATCTAAATGCAGCACTTTGACCATGTAGGAAAACTCTGGGTGTTAGTTTTCGCCTCAGGTTTATCCCAGCGGGTGAGCGACGTGGTCCGGCGCTGAGAGAGCTGTGGAAGCCGAAGAGGCAGAAGTATAAAAATGGAGTAGTTAGTGGGGGAAAACCTGAAATATTGGCTGAAAAATTGATGCTGTTACTCAAATAAGTGCCTCCTTCATGATTCAGGCATGGACGCTGACATGGCTCCCTGCTTCACGCTGAAACAAATTCATCTTTCCAGCTCCCTTGTCCTCCCTCACTGGCATTGTTTCTCTCTCACTTTCTCTCTGCTCTGAAAGGTGGATGTGAGTAATGCCATGTCTTTTTTTTTTTTTTTTTCTTCGAGCTCGGAAACAGCTGGATCTCTGAGGTTTCGTCGACTAATAAACCCGGTTTCCCCTGTGCAGAAATATGTCTTTCTCGCGCGACCACGGCTCGGCTCGCCTGAAACCGCAAGGCTCCGAATGATAAATCAAAATCCGAGTTTGCTCCGAGTCCAGCTAAGATGAATGTTTCGGATGAATTGAGTCAGAATAACACGGGAGCTTGTATTGCCATTAGTGCGTAACTATCCTGCTGTGTGTGTGTGTTTGTGTGTGTGTATATGTGTGTGTGCGATGGCTTTCAGGTATTCCCGAGCCAGCGTGCTGAGTTAGGGTCAGTTTTGTCCTTTCAACTCATAATGAATGAGATTAGTGAGAGACTGAGAGGTGATCCTAAATCAGGACTCAGCCCTGTTTGATGTGTACGAGCCAAGAGCTCGGGGATGAATGGGCTGCGGGCTGAGGAAAGCTCCAGCTGAACGTCATTCCTCCTTAGCCACCTTGGCTTCTCCTGATGAAATGTGTGACATATATATGAGGTGGAATGCACCCATATAATTTGCTCGAAAAATGCCCCCTATTTTCCCAGGGACCGAAAAAAAAGGAAAGCATGTCCGAGGTGTGTGTGAGAAGGAAACGTGGAAAGAGAGGAGGGAGGAAGGGAAAGAAAGTGAATGAATGAATGAATGAATGAAATTCCTAAATGTAGCCTTTAAGCTGCCACAGATTCCTCGGACAATATTCCAATGCAACTTATTTTCCATCTAATATATGCCTTTCTGGTACGTTTTCTGTTTGTTTGTTTTTTTTGTAAAATGTAATAAAAAGTGCCTAAATACATGCACACAAGTGCATGAATGATTGAACACATGAAATTGATTCAAAACTCCCTTGTTATACGTAGGAACGCTAATAAGGAATAAAATCACTCACTGTCATACTGTTTTGGGCGGTTTGATGAATTACTTAAAGCGTATAACAGAATGTTCTGAAGAGTTTTATTCCCATTAGATAATAGCAATGGATCCAATATATTTTAGCCGTTCATTTCCATCCATCAATCAGTGGTGACTATTGTAGTCCAGCTAGAGTCCATGGAGGTCAGTGGTGACTATTGTATTTATTCCCATTTTTACGACTGTGGTAGGACCTCCGGTCAACATTCAGACACTGTGCATTACGGATGCACTTGGGAACGCCAATGAGCCTAATTTGCATGTCTTTGGACGGTAGGAGGAAACCAGAGTACCAAGCACAAGGAGAACATGCAAACTCCACACACACAGACCCAGGGGCGGGAATCGAACCTGGACCCTGGACAGTGCTAACCAATAAGCCACCAAGCCAAGCTATTAATTTACCCAGACAATATTCCTTCAATCTGATTAAAGTCATTGTATTTAGAAATTACAACTTAACCATTTACCCAGAGGCCAGTCTGACAAGATGTGTGTTTACTTGCACATAACATTTAATTGGAATATAACTTGCTATCTTCAATTTTGAGGTAAAGCCAGGCCTCCCAGCTTTCCCGATAAGTTCCGCCTTCTGCGTTACGATTGGCTACAAGGATTCAGTCTGATCTATGATTCAATCAGAGCCAATCAGAGCATGTAGACATAATGGGGCAAACATGGCCAGAAAGAATATTTTTATTACAACAAGAGAGAAACAACCGGGACTGATGTGTGGTTTACACGGCTAATATTTACCTATTGAATATATAGATTATTAAACGTTTACACCACCCTCTCATTCCAAGCAGAAATATGATGCATTTCTATTCCAATCGAGCAATCATTATGATTATTAGTGGAATATTAGGGGCGCACCAATTGTTGGACATCAGTGACTCATGGCATTGCTTATTTTACTATATATCAGCTGGGGGAAAAAAAGCAACTCCCTAATCAGAAGTGATTGAAACAAAAATACAAACGACAACAACAACAAGAAAAATGCAGCTTATTTCACACATTCCTGTTTAACATGTCAGGAAAAAACTTATTCATATAACGTATGTGGACATGGACTAAGCCCTGTGGATTTGTAAAGATTCTGTCCTGGAAAACTAATCAGCATTTTGATTAAAAAACTTATTGATCAGATTTGATTATTCAGCACATACTGTCTATATGACCACACCAAACAATTTATCTCTACGACATTGCAAGCGTATAATTAATCACTCTTCTCTCTTTTGATATATGTATTTCAGAAATGTACAAGCGTCTGTGTAAGCCCCTCTTTCACTACTGCATTAGCCGATTTTACCCGATGCCAGTGATTGCCTCATGGCGCTTGCATGCACAAACAAACCATTTTAAGTGTGGCTGAGGCCACATCATAACTCATAGCTGGCGCACGCCGTTGACATTAGTAATAACAGAGACTGGAAAAACGCAGGTCCAGATAACGATGGCTCTGTAACTCGTTAGCTCATTACGAGCGCATTAAAATGCAGTGAAGTAAGAAGAATTGCTCTGATAAGCAACAACGTTTTTACGCTATCTCTATTATCACTGGCATGTGTAAACATATTTGTAAGTGAATTAGACATACATTACACGGAGGAAGATTTCATTTTACGCAATCTCCATAAGCAGCGTACAGCAATAAAGCATGACAGAGATCCTGGCAATGCAACAGGAACCGTATTAATGCTGACACTGCTGCCATGAAATAATTATGTCACAATGTGTTTGAGTGTGTGTGCGAGTGTGTGGCATCCAGCACGTGGGTGGATCCTAGTCTTAAAGCCACAGATCACAGATTTTTACAGCACAGCTTTTTTTGCTCCATTACAGCTTTATTATATAAAACCAAAGCCGTGGCCTTGAATGGAAGCGCTGTCTCCTCTAATATGAAGCTGAACGAGTAAGGTCAGCAAGTTGCACTTTAAAAGAAGAAAAAGAAAAAAAAAACGCAGCCTTTTAAGGCTGCGCACAGATCAGGGAGCTCCTACGATTGCAACAATTTCTGCAGGAAGAGGGACAGAGGCGACAGGAAACGATATGATGTAGCCCTAAATCACAGCAGCCTGAACTCGCACTCACTCACTCACTCGCTAACGCTTTCCAGCTCAGACGGCTTTGGTCCGCCGGATGAAAAGAGAGTGAGATTAAGATGCTACCAGAGATTGCGCAGTGTTTTTGTCTTATTGTATTGTATTGTATTATCATATTGTAGTACTATATCTTCGTGTAGTACTTTGTATTGTGTTGAATGGAGAGGCTGTGAACAATAAGCCTTAGCCTTATATTTCTCCTCCTTCTATGCATAATAATAATCAATATAACATAGCGTTCATCAACCATCCAGGAACCTCAGGAACCCGTCGCAGCCAATGGTGACCACTGGATTTATACCTATTTTTACAACCATGGTAGGACCTCCGGTCAACCTTCACATGTTCATTCACACACTACAGGCAATTTGGGAACGCCAATTAGCCTAGCCTGCGTGTCTTTGGACTGTGGGGGGAAACCGGAGTAAACCTAGAGGAAAGCCACCAAACATGGGGAGAACATGCAAACTCCATGCGCGCAGACCCCGAAATGGGAACTGAACCCCGGCCCGGTAGGTGCATGCCAACAGTTCTAACCACTAAGAAACCATGTCACCATAGCATACACCAATCAGAAGTAACAGTGTATTTTGTGGAAGTCCTTCTTATGTTACAAAAGCAACTCTGAGCCATCCAGCCATGGACTCCACTAAACCTCTAAAGGTGTGCCGTGCTATCTGGCACCAAGCTGTTAACAGCAGAACCTATAAGTTCTATAAGTTGCATCGTGGTGAATTCACGGGTCGGATCTGTTAGTCCAGCATATCCCACAGATGCACAATCAGACTGAAATTTGGGGAATTTGAATGTTGAGTCAACGCCTTGAACTCTCTGTCACGTTCTTCAAACTGTTCCTAAACAAATTTGCAATGCAGCCAGGTGAATTTTCCTGTTAAAGAGGCCACTGCTATCAGGAAGTACTTGGTGTGCAACCATTTTTGGCAGGAGTTACGTACTCATATGAATGCCAAGACCGAGGGTTTGCCAGCAGAACTCCACTGTCTTCACTGGCTCACCCTCTTCCCCTAATGCATCCTGTCGCCAGCTCATCCCCAGGTAAGTGAGGCACACATGTCTGGCCATCCACATGATGTAAAAGAAAACATGATTTATCAGACCAGAACATCTTCTTCCAGTGTTCCATGGTCCAGTTCCGATGCTTACATGTACATTACATTGTAGGAGCTTTCAGCAGTGGACAGGGGGCAGCATGGGCACCCAGACCAGCCGGTAACAACACAGACCTAGACACAGCAAGCTGTGATGAACTGTGGGTTCTGACCCCTTTCTATCATAGCCAGCACTAACTTTTTCTCACAAATTGTGCTACAAGAGCTCCAAACAGGCTAGCCTTTGCTTCCCATGCGGGTTAATGAGCCTTGGATGCCCATGACTCTTTCACCATTTGACTGGTTGTCCATCTTTGGACAACTTTTGTTGCGTACTATTCACTGCATCCAAAAGATCTGACATTTTGGAGACATTATAATATAGCCTTTTAACCATCAGAGTGTGGCCCTAGTTAAAGTCTATCATATCCTTCATCACACATGGTGCCCATTTTTCTTGCTTCAAGCAAAAAAACATCAGGAACTGACTTTCCACTTGCTGCCTAATAAATAACAGCCCTTGACAGGTGTCAATATAAGGAGATAATCCATGATATTTACTTGACTTGTCATTGGATTTAGTGTTATGGCTGATTGGTATACCGTAGGACTGTGCAATTAGTCAAATTGAATTTTCAGTTGCAGGGTTTTTTTTTTGTGTGTGTGTTCATTTTTTACAATGATCTCAGTTTGTGTTATAAATCCGGCGCATCTATTTCCTTAGCTATTGAGACAAGAATGTTCTGACAATTACAACTACATATTCTACAGTACTGTGCAAAAGTCTTAGGCGCCATATTATCTGTAGTACAAATTGTGTTATATAAGTTTGTTATACAAGTCTGCATTACTATGCATAAGACCATTCCCTACAAATATACACTAAAATTAATTAATGAATAAATAACATTATAGAAGCATATTTGCGCGGCTGTAAAGAAAGTGACATATTACTGTACACGACAGACCAGTTTTCAGATAGGGACAGTTTCAGGCGCATGCTTGGGAATTTATTCCTGTCACATGCACACACGCACCATCCTGCAGAACAATCTTCAAGTGATCATACTGCATTGCTTCGTTTCCATGCTTGTTGCATTTTCGTGGAAACTGCATAGTGTGAGCACGTCTGCTTCTAGACGCAAGTGCAGCGATGTCAAACAGGGAAAGAGAGTTCAAGAGTTCATTTTGCTTTCATGCACAGCAGATCCCTGTATCCCAGTTTATCATTCATTTACATTATTATACGTATGATACGCGGCTCCAGTGCTTATGCCTTTGATAAAGCAAGACCTGGGGATCACTTCAGTCTGAACTCTGCAGTTTGAGTACATGAGCTTCGTCTGCAAGCTATCTTGAAGAGTGAACACCTACAGTAGGCTACGTTCAGATCACATGCCACATTGTTCAGATTCAGATTTTTTAGTCATTTACATGTTATGAAGGTTCACATTTATAATTATAAGTGACTTTTATCTAACTCTAATGTGCGACCCCTCTGAAATCACACACATGCACACACTGATACGTCTTTTCCCACATTATCTGGGTTAAAATAAATCATATTTGTGCGAGATTATTCATTTCATACAACGGAGCTCTGGAGGATAGTGAGCTATCAGTCAGCCGTATTTTCTGCAGTCCAGGAAAAGGCAGAAAGCCAGACACCTCACTTTAGCTGTTTCAGCAGCTGTTACTGGCACTGCTGTGAAATCCCCTCGCTGTCAGTGCTGAAGCCCTATGCATGCACAGGGGCAAGAAGTCATATGATTTCTTATCTGAATGTTGTCATTCAAGTCTCATGACCACAAATCAGATAGAAATCCAATCTAGAACGATATAAGAAAGTGACTCCGATCCGGAAAACATCAGGGGCGGCTTAGTAGTTAAGGTGTTCGACTACTGATTGGAAGGTCGCAGGTTCAAACCCAAGCACCATCTAGCTGCCACTGCTGCCATTTGTGTGATTTCTTCAACCCTTAACTGCTCATATGTGTAATGAGATAAATGTAAGTTGCTCTGGTTTGGCCTCATGCCATAAACATCAGATTTGTGCATTCTGACAGCATTAGAAAAATCTGATCCATGCCAAATTAGGGTAAAAAAAAAAAAAAACTGATTCAGGCTGGTACACACCCCTGGACATTCCGTCCCCATTTCAATATTTTTATTTTCCACTTGTACAATTACAATTTTTCATTGCAATATTTTCCATTTGTACACTTAATGTAAAGTATAATGTATAGTCTTTACTTACTTACATTTTATATTTTATATTCTTACATTTTACATTTTATATTCTATATTTTATATTTTATTTAATTTTATTCTCTTAGGTCAGGGCAGTTGCCTAAGCATTTCACTGCATATCGTACTGTGTAGGATTGTGTATGTGACAAATAAAATTTGAATTTGAATTTGAATTTAATGTGAACGTCGCCCTGACCGCTACAACACTAAACAACTCATTACAACTAATGATGTTGTGTAGTGTATCAAAAGGTCAGCGAATAAAAAGTCAATAGTAGTGTATGTTGCATAAAAAAGTCTGAACTGATGGTTTGGATTAAGGAAAATGGCGAAAAAACCATGTTTAGGTGGCCTGCTTGTATTTTACAGTGACAACGTCAGAGTAAACAGTGGGTAAATGGAACAGTGTGTGTGATCACGGACGCATGTTTGTTCTCCTTCGTTCCTCCTACACTGGATAAATACAGTAATGTAAAGGAAAAAAGCGGGTTTAGCACCATGAAAGAGACCTATCCAATTCTCAGGAGTGGATTATACTAGGCTTGGTTGTGTTTTGGATGGATGGATGGATGGATGGATGGATAAAATCTACACAAAAGAGAATGCAATGAATTGCAAAGCTCATAAACCCATATTTTATTCATAATAAAACATATCCCCATATGAAAAAAAAATATGATTATTTTGAAAAATCTATGGGAGCAAAACGTTTCAAATAAGGACCAAAAACAGGACCATGGTGTAGCACCGTCTCTTCTTTTAACAACAGGCTGTAAATGTCTGGGAACTGACGAGACCAGTTGCTCAAAAAGCTCTAAAATCTGGGTATATCGTCAGCGCGTTAATGGTGCCCATTCCATAGGCACTAATGCCATGCCACGCACTCCCCAGCCCCCCCCAAAAAAAGATGCAGGCTTTTGCGCTGAACGCTGATAACAATCCGGGAGATCCCTCTCCTCTTTAGCCCAAATAACACGGCGGCCACGGTTTCCAAAAAGAATGTCACATTTCGATTCGTCTGACCACAGAACAGTTTCCTCTTCACCGCAGATCATTTTAAACCAGTTTTTCCCAGAGAAGACGGAGGCATTTCTAGATCATGTTCACGTATGGCTTCTTTTTTACATGACAGAGCTTTAACTTGCATTTTTGGATGGCATGACGAACTACATTCACAGACTGATGTTTTTCTTTTTATTAAAACTGTTCCTGAGCCCAAGCAGTGAGTCCAAGATGACGGTCATCCAACATTGAGTTTCGACCTCGTCTCTTGGCACAGAAATTTCTCCAGATTCTCAGAATCTTTTGATACTATGAAATGATGTTCTGTATATAATCCTATATTTAAAGTCTTTGCAATTTTACATTGAAGAACATTATTCTGAAATTTTCCCACCAATTTGGAGAGACAGCTTTTCATAGGTTGGTGAACCTCTGTGCACTTTTACTACTAAAAGACTCTGACCCTTTTTTGTACCCAGGCATGTCACGGACCTGTTGCCAATTAACCTAATACGTTGAAAAATGTATTTTCCCGCTCTTGCTTTGTTAATAGTGCTGACGTTTCCAGCCATTTGTCGCCTCTGACCAGAAACGTGCTGCAGATATCAATTTCAATGGGTTTATGAGCTTTGCAAACCATAGCATTTTAGTTTAGATCTTGCAAGTTCGTTTAGAAATTTCACTATTTCTTACACGGCGTCTCAATTTTCTTTGGAATTGCAGCTGTAACGACTCCGTTTTTTCACTTTAGAAAGCCTGTTTTGGAGTCACCCATCCGTCAATACTCTGAGACAGGATATGATGTCAGCGCGAATGCCGATGATGTCACAGATACACTATGCCAAGAGCTTGATGCCTTTCCCTCCTCCTGCTCCGGCTTCCTGAAAAGCTTCCATCAGCCGTGACCTACATCTCCAGGTGTCAGCAATATTAGCGCATATTTTACTAGCAAAGTGCCTCCTATCTCTACCTTAGCCCATTCTCTTTATTATAAATGTTATCAGGGGATTAGTAACACACATAAAAGTGACAGAGGTTTGCATTAACTCATGTTCATTTTCATATTCCTGCAGGGAGGAATTCTCTGATACAGCAGATGTGTTTACAAGTATCCTAGCAGTGGGAACGAAAGCTCTGCGTCTAGACACCTCCTTCTGTTTCTCTTGACAGATAAAGCGGGGGGATGACCACATGACATTCCTCCACCTCACCCAATCACCCCGATCTGCCCGAGAGTGATTCATTCGTCTCCTAAACATCTCCGCTCTCGAACAGCCGTCTAATACATCTGATAGTGCACTCCCTCACTTTAATGAATCTGAGTAAAACAGCTCCCTCGCAAATGATGCGGCTTTCAAAAAAAAAAAAAAAAAAAAGCACACAAAATATTTTTTCAATCTTTGTTTCATCTAAGTTCATTGATTCATTTTATAATAATATTCGACATGATTCAAACTGCAAATTACAGGTTTAAATGAATGCACTTAATATGCACATGCACACTTATTAATACATTCTTGTTTCTATGGCAACACCTTAAACATAAATGGACTTTTACTTCAAAAAATTGTTTAGATATTTTACAGGGCAGTGGTGGCTCAGTGGGCTAAGGCACTGAGTTACTGATCGGAAGATCGGCGGTTCGATTCCCAGCTCAGCCAGGTTGCCATTGTTGGGCCCTTGAGCAAGGCCCTTAACCCTAACTGCTCAAGGGGTGCTGTACCATGGCTGACCCTGCGCTCTGACCCCAGTTACGCTGGGATATGCGAAGAAGGAATTTCACTGTGCTGTAATGTATATGTGACAAAATAAAGGCTTTACTTTCCTTTACTATTTCTAAAACAATTGAACAGATCCCAGAAGTTTCAGTGTGTGTGTGTGTGTGTGTGTGTGTGTTAACGCTCTAGTTGCGATAACGCATTTTTTCATACCTCAATCTCCTCTATTCCTCTCGTTTAGTTGCTCATTGTCTATGTCAATGACGTCCTGCCGAGCCATGCCCTCCAGAGAGCAGCAGAGCTGAGCAACACGTGGGGGAGGGGCAATTCTTATATGAGGTCACATTAGGGAGAAAATTCTAATTGGCTTGTTTAAACCCTGGCCAATACAGAAATAAAAAACGGACAAAAACCAAGGAATGTTTTTTTGCTTGTTCACTAAAGAGGGAATTTTGCATTATACTGCAATAGATCCCCTTTATTATGGAAGGAGTCTCCAGTGTCAGGACTTTGTAGCACTCTGAAATAAATGTGTAACTTGTTCCACATCATTGCATTGGATAGAAAGAACAATGTGTATTTCTTTAGGAGCTAAAGAAATTCAGCGATTATTTTCCCTAATCAGTGACAGATACGATAGCGTAAAAATGTCTCTCGGAAAGACTGAAGGATTCACGGACTGTCCGGAGTGCCGCACACGAAGCACACCTCACGCTGGACAGACACAGATGTGTCTCTAATCGCTACCACAATATGCTCTTGTCTTGAGCGATTTAGCGAGCTGGTTGGGTGTGATGTGTAGGGAAGATGGCAGCGCCAGTGACGCTGCAGCGTGTAATTTTCACTAATGACGCCTGTGGCAGCTTCATGCAAAAGAATGTATGTCCTATTCCTCTGAAGTCCAAGTAGCAGCATCTTTAAGCCATTATAGCAGTTTTCAAGTCTGAGTCTTTTTTTTTTTTTCTCTTTTTTTCCACACATGCAGGCTGCGACCCGGGCCAGCTCTAAACTCTCCTGCATTTGCACGAGCTTGATTTCCTATTTCATGGCTGTACAGATATTTTTACTTTTACGAGTTGAACATGTGGAGTTAAAGAATAAAAAGTCATGTCTAGGCTTAATCGTTTTTTTTTTTCCCCTTCTTTTTTTGCATTATGATTTGATTTCTACTCTGATTTGATTTGGTTTCTTCCATCAACTGTAACAGTAAAGCTCATCGAGACGCGTCGGCCTCTTTTATTCCCGACTCATAAATGCTCATCCTTCTGTAAATACTCCTGATCCATACGGGGGGACATGATTAAGAAGTGACAAATAAAAGCGGCGTACGGGCCGCAGATTAAAGGCGCCCTTAATCTTCGAAGAAACTTTCTCTGACTCCGTCCAAAGTTCCATGCCGAATTTTCCATGAGCAAGACACATCTAAGGAAGAGAAGAAAGAATGTAAACATGCATTGTTTACAAGGAGCTAACGCATGGATGGCAAAATGGATCCTTCAGCAAATACCACAAAAGAAAACACCAAGGGATTTATTTAGATCTGCCCTCTGACAACTGAAGCGCACGGATTTGCAACCTTTATAAAATTCTTCTCACGAACGTGTCTCTCGCTCCGACTGTCCGCCTGCCTGATTGTCCTCTAAGCCCGCGAAATGCACTTTAATCACGCTATTCTTCCCAACTCATTTTCTTCTTTTGTTACCTGATGCTCGTGTGCTATCCTTCGATGCTTGTGGGTACAGATAATGGAGGATGGGAGGGAGCAAGGGAGGGTGGATATGAAGAGTTGGGGGGGGGGGGGGTGGAGGGAAGAGGGGGACTTGCAGGAGTTGGGGTGGCTAGGTCAGTGTGCCTGCTGCCGCTTTGATTGACAGATGGGAATAGCTTTATCAGTCTGGCTCCATAGTAGGTTTTGTCTCAGGATTGTTTGGCTCTGAGGCGTCTAGGTCAGTGTGTGAAAGAGAGAGAGAGAGAGAGAGAGAGAGAGAGAGAGAGAGATAGGGCCTACACATGGTGTTTGACAGTGTGGGAATCCAAATCCGGTCAGTAAGTCACTGCGGACAAGAGCATCAGCCCAACATAAACAAATCTGTAAAAACACACACACACACACACACACACACATAATTCAAACTCAGTCAGACTTACAAACAGTGAGAGAGAGAGAGAGAGAGAGAGAGAGAGAGAGAGATTCTGAGCGATCCGGCACGATCATTCATGCACATGTCAATCATACACATAGCATCTTTCAATCTGTGATGTTTAACGTTTTTATTTTTGCAATGTTGTGATATCCGTGTATACAGTATGCATATAAATGTAGTTCTTAAGTGAAGTCTCACACACTCTCAACAGCAATCAATTATTAGTTTTTTTCATACTCTTTGATATATTGACTCCGCCCCTAAACCCCGCCTTCTGAAATTTTGGAACCTTTTCACATTTTTTCAAGCCATTTATTCTTTTAATTCAAAATGATATACGAGTTTTAGCAATATTATTAACAGGAAGCATGTACTGATCTCTTTATCACTGGTGGTAACTAGCGGTCATGGTTTGGTTACGTTAACTAATACAGTAGATGATGTTAGTCAGGAAAAGTTTAATGTAATGCAGTGAATTTATACATATTTCATTCAAACTGTCCATTTAAACGATACTAGTGAGCAACAAAGCGACAGGTAACCGCTCATTTTCTATAAACACAGAGATACGATTTCATCAACAGCCAGAAATATGTTGAGATTTCTCAACTTTATCAAAAATGAAGTAAAATGGATTAAACATAAACAACTCCCTCAAAGGATAGCTCAGATCAGTCACAAGGTGTGTGTGTGTACTGTGTGTACTGTGTGTGTGTGTGTGTGTGAGTGTGTGCGGAGCAGCCTCACTTTTTCGTCTCCCACTCAGGACTTTAGTTCCCACCTGGAATTTAGTTCCTGTGTACTGCTTGGCTCAAACAAATGGAAGAAGAGCAGCTGGTGAATATTTGTGGTTTAATTTTACCCTGTCATGTAAAATCTGAAGCTTGGAAGAAGGTAGCAAATAATGTATGTAGCTAGCACACAGCTAGCATGTGCTGCTCATTTGCTAAAAGCTAACGTTAAGCTTGGTATGTACAATTTTTCAATCAACCAAATACTTGACATTTCACATTTGTATTTCATTTGCATTTAAATATGAAGGGCGTTCAAGTCAAACCAAGACTTGTGATGAATTTTTCTGGTAAATAAAGGCACATGGGTCATATTTCACTCTTGACCCGTCTCTGGAGGGTTCACGAGAGCAAGCCGTGTGATTTAACGTCTCTGTCTGCAGAGCCCTCTTAGAGACAGAGAGAGAGAGAGAAAGAGAGAGAGAGAGAAAAGGGAGATAGAGAGAGCTTCGAGTATAGCTTAACATCCTCAGAAGTGTTCGCGCTTAAACACAAGCAAGGCTTTACAGCTAGCCGGAGGCAATGAAGCGCTCAGGTAGAGAAGAGAAGAATAAAGGGGTACTTGGGTGTGCAAAGGGCTCTCAACACCAGATTAATCTCATTGTCTGTCTTCAGGACCCACCTCAGAACAAGAGGCTTTCGCTTGATCTGTGTGTAAGCTGTCATTCAGTCCGCCGTAAGTTATGAGTTCAGCTATGAGACAGCAGTACCATTACTACGTCTACATAACTTCCAGTGGAACAGTGCTCTGCTTGTGTCTTCTCCATGACAGCATGCGATGTACACACACACACACGCACACACACTCACACACACAGAAACACCAATTGAATTGTAAAGATGCCTTTGATGTTACTTAGAGTTTAGCTGATCGGAAAATTATATGCCATAAAGAACAAACTTCTCAAAAACACACAAACATACCGTACTAAAACTATTTAGGACGATATATTTCCAGCAGGAAAGAAAATCCGAACGCTGAACCGCGTCTTTTTAACGGTCTTTTGTTTTCCCAGAGCTCGAGTAAGGTTCTTATTAATGGAATTATACAAGGAGCTTGTTTTTACGGTTCACAAACAGTGCAGCTCAGTGAAGTTCCTCCTTACCAGATGTCTCCGAAACGGCAAACAAATACAGACAACGTAGCTGAAGTACACACCATAGACTCACATTCGCTTAGACGGTCTCACACTCTGTACTGAAGTTTTAAATAGACGTTTCTACGTACTACAGTCTCTCACGCTCAGGTTTTTGTCTTGCCGTGCAAACCCCCGTTCAAACCATATCCAGTTCTTCGGTTTTATCGCACAGACGCGCTGATGTGATTCAGGACACAGTGTGACTTTTCTGACGCGTATAAACACATAAACAAAATTCCTGTGCAATGGAAAGATATACTATAAGGGTGGGCCATCTTAGACAATCTACTCAGTGCAGTTTGGTATCGATGCATACTAAGGTTGAACAATCAAGTGCTAAAATATTATTATTATTATTATTATTATTATTATTATTGTTGTTGTTATTATATTCATGCTACAAATAAGGATGTTCAGGTATTTATAAATATTTATAATAAATAGATTCATTAATTCGCTACTATAACTGCTGTACGCCACACAAAAAAGTAGGTTTCGGACAGCAAACAGAGGTGTTAATTCAATTACAGCAGGGTGCAAGTGTGTGACTTCTGCCACAATCAGGCAGGTTGGATCTCCACCCATGTAGAAGGCATACCCAGGATAACTTACAAGTTTTGGTTGGTCTTTATTCTTTCTCTTTGCATTGTTTATTGTGTCCCTGTTGCCCATTCTGCAAATCTACTGTACATCCTCTTCATAACTTCCTAACTATTTATCCAAAGTAATGCATTTGAATTTGTTCATCGGAATGAACAAATAATACAAAGCCAAGATTTTGGTGTGTTTTTTTTGTTTGTTTGTTTGTTTGTTTTTGTTTTTTAAGGCAAAACAAAAATAAAGGTCACAAGACAATTTTATATTACAAGAAATATGCATCATACAAGTAGTTGGTTCTTACATTACATTACATTACATAAAACTCATAGGACAAAGAAAGACTAAGTTTTTTTAAATAAATGTGCTTTTTTTATTCATGCTGATTAAGTGTCTAGTCAGGGAGGTGGCACTGGTTTAAATTATATGACTACATTTTTCTTTTGGGGGGGGGCACAAAATTAAAAACAATTTTATGTATCTGTAATTTCATACAGGAAATAATACAAAACAACAACAACAACAACAACTAAAATAAAAATAAGAGTCAAGACCAGATATGAACTCGAGCGATGTAGCTGAAGTTGAGGAACTGTCAGTCAACATTTCTATCTTTAACAAACAAAACTTTTCAATATAGGCCATGTTCACTCCAGGTTTAAATCCACTTACAGATATGAATATTGTGGACCACTGAGAAGGTCCAACACAAGTCCATCTTCTGGGTTTATCATACTATGAAACCTCAAATCGATCCATAGCCTAATATCGCCGAATTCTGCAAGACCACCGTTATGACCTCGCGTCCAGAAAAACCTCCCTGCCCAGACGGTCTCACCTCCACCCGGGTCTCGTCTCCGTCTCTTCCTTCTTGCATGACCCCCACAAAACGGCACACGCAAATTTCAATAAATCACTTATTCAACTCGGCGAGTGAGTCACGAGCATCTGAAAACGGCCTTTGTGGAAAAAAGGGACGCGATTAGTTCCGCTGCGGGCGACTCGACCTAAAAAGGGTCAGACAATAATTGGATTTGTTTGAGGACTGTACATTTGTACTAATGATGGAAGGGACCACCAAGAGGAGCGCATGCCACCGGCAAAAACAGGGGAACCCCGGATTTACCATCAACAAGCGCTTCTTCAACGCTCATTTCAGCTCTTCTGCACACATGGAAGTGTTCTGAACTCTGGAAAAGAATGGCGCGCACGCGAAACCTCCTAAATGCCTTTTCTGTCACGGCCTTATATTCATTATTGATAATTATAGCAATCATTACAAAAAATGCTGGCAATGTAATCCAAAGCTTTCAACGTAAATAAGCTTGCTTACACAAAGTTCTCAGAGTAAATTGTCCTAATTAAAAAATTTTTTTTTTTAAAAATCTCCAATCAGAGCCCTATCTCACTCAGAGGTCTTTGACACTACAGCGTTTCTGCTGTGATCTCCTAGTGTTCAGGGTCAATTCAGGAGTTTGCTTCAACATCAGTTTGCTAAGCCTTTGAAGAGCACTGACACATCGGTCTGTTTACAAAATCGCATAACCATCTGACCGCATTTTTTTTTTTTTTAGGAAGAAATTATACCTCAAAGCATTCGTGTAAAAGTCATGTGCAGCTCAAACACAGCCTTTGTAGTGCAAAGGACATGAAGTTGCATGCTTAGTAATAAAAAAAAAGTAACACATTAAATAAGTGAGTGAAAATTTCATTTCGTTTCTCAGGGTAGTGAGCTTATCTTTGGACCTTCTTTTTTTCCTCTTCTTTCAGGGCTCGTATCAGACAACCCTGAGGCACCCATAACTTACGCTCCTCTCTGACAGTGCAGCTTAGCCGGCTAGCAAAAAAGCGGTCAGCATAGCATATTCTCTCTCTCTCTCTCTCTCTCTCTCTCTCTCTCTCTCACCCCCCCCCCCCCCCCCCCCCCCCAGCTGTGCTTCTGAACTGTCAGGTCTGGTCAGATAAGAGTTGATCGATGACTAGCTCTCTGGCTCCGTGCTGCCCCAGCCTCACCGTGCGCTCCATGCTCAGACAAGGCTGAGACTCCACAATGTTACAGAACCAAGGATTCATCCCTGAAGCACATACAGTAGCAATGTTCCAATGTTTCATCATACCATACCTCTAAAGACCCTGACATACCGAGCTGAATTTTATTCATCAGCTATTGATTATTTGATCTAGTCTGGGTTTGTTTTTGTTTTTTCAAAAATATTACACCAGTTTAAATGGTACATATGCTACTTTGCTTGGCTCCCAAAGCACATTAAATTTGGTGTAAAAACAGTACAGCAGTAAAGCACACGTTCTCACCATGTGTCCTGCATGTTTTTGTTTAGTTCCTTGTTCTAACACACCCACTGGAGACGCTCATTAACCTTAGGTTGAGATGTAAATCAACCAGAATTTCTGTACATGTACTCCACCTATAGCCACCATCTCATCTCCACAAGAATCAAGTCCCAGACAAGCTGGTTGCAGAATAGTTTCTACCTGCAGGCTATCAGGTTACTTAACAACATTTAGCATGTTCGTACTATGTCGTGTGGAGTTTCGTCCAATAGCAAAGGACTTTCCAGATTCTTACCCTTCTTATTTCACTTTATTTCTTTATCTTTTCTCTACTTTGTGCTAATGTATTTGGTGCCTTTGAGACCTAACCTAAAGTCAGTTTGAGAAAAATACTATTAATTATTTTTTTTTTTACTTCACTTTATTCTTTTTTAATTAACGTTAGGTTTATGTTTGAAAAAAAAAATTAGATCTAACAGAATACAATTGCATTGCTCAAGATGAACAGATTTTTTTTTTTCTCTAAACAGATACAACTACAGATAAGAATAGGAGGTGAACTTTTCATTTTGTTCACTGGATATATGTGTGTAGTTAAATCACATGAAAACCCTGAAACTGTGACATGAATCATTTTTTCAAAAGATTACATCTTTCTGATCAGTACAATATTTGCAATACATACTGTTTTATCCAATGGAGATAAATACAACTTGCTATCAGTGAAAAAACTGTACAATTGCATTTTTTTTAGCAATTATAGCACACATTTATAAAAGGGATTTATTTATGCTTATACTATCTGACATCACCCAAATGAGGATGGGTTCCCCTTTGAGTCTGGTTCATCACAAGGTTTCTTCCTCTGGTCATCTCCTGGCGACCGTCGACTCTGACTTTGTATTATAAATTATAGGTTATTAAGCTATATATTTTAAAATGTATATTTGGAATTTCTATTTATGTACAACTACTTTACAACAGTGTGCAATGTTAATAAATAAAAAGCAACATACAACTGAAATGCAATGAATTGAATTGAATTGAATTGAATGTCCTTGCTGCAAACAAAATGCAATAGGGTTTATGTCTGTCCCAATGCCAGAAATAGTATTTAATTCATGTATTCTGTATGTGTTATATTTCTGCATATAAACAAGTAATACACATTGTTATGTGGGTAAATAAAGTATGTATAAAAGGGGGCATGGGGCTTGGTGGTTATCACTGTCGCCTTGCAAGTCCAGGGTCCAGGCTCAATTCCTGATCCCCGGATGTGTGTGCATGAAGTTTGCAGGTTCTTTCTATGCTTGGTAGAATACTCCAGTTTCCTCCCACAGTTTAAAGACATGCAGATTAAGCTAGTCGGCATTCCCAAATTGCTCGTAGTGTCTGAATGTGAGTGTGAATGCTGACCGGAGGTCCTACCACAGTCGTAAAAATGGGAATGGGATCATAATTGGCCTCCATGGTCCCTAGTTGAACTACAGATGTTCTGTAATGGTTGGATTTATGGATATACACACACACACACACACACACACACACACACACACACACACACCAATCAGTACTGATATAACCATTAACATTAAAACCTCTTGGGGCCCTCTGGGGGTTTGCTGTGGTGTCTGGCAACAGGACATTAGCAGCAGATCCTTTGGATGCTGTGGGTTGCGTGGTAGATTCTCCATGGATCAGACTTGTTTATGCGGCGCATTCCATGGGCACTCAATTGGGTTGGGATCTGTGGAGTTTGGATGTTGGGTCAACAACCTTGAACTCTTTGCCTGCTGAGCCCCGTACAAGGCAGGCTGGTGTCTTTCTCTCGTGGCCAGAATTTATGTTTTTCAGCAACTTGTGCTACATTGGATTTTCTCTGGGACTGGACTGGACTGTACTGGACAGGCTAGCGATGGCTCAGGAGGCTAAGACTCTAGGATGTTGATGTAGAGATCTGAGGACCTGGGTGCAAGCCCCGCAGTGGGTGTTTGGCTTACCCCATACTACCCAGTCACTACACTGCACAGTACCTGTCCCAAACCTGGTTAGAAAAATGGGAGGGTTGTGTCAGGAAGGACATCAGAGATGAGACCTGTGCCAAGAGATGTGTTGGGATTGGATGGTCTGCTGTGGCAACCCCCTGATAGGAGCAGCCAAGAGGACATGTTATTCACTTAACCTGGCAGTGGTGTTAATGGCATGGTTGATCAGTGTATATATTTATGCACATTGCTATACAATATGTATTTTCCAATCATAGCCTCATGCAATTTGAAATTATGGCTAGTCTGTTTAAGGTGTCCCTTTTTTTTTTTTCGATTGAAAGCCGTCACTGTCTATGTGATTGAACGCCTGTTTAGAGAAAAGCCACGCAGAAAGTGATTTAAGTCTACAAATATCTCAGACATGACAAATGTGACAGGTGATGTGTAAATGTTTAAAGGAAGATAAAGATCTGCTGACTGTAGGGATTCAGGGGTAAAAGTGCAACAATAAACCCATCAGGCTGGTAGAATGGGAGGTTGGAAAAGATAAGGTTAAAACGGGAAGGTGATTACAGGCACTCGGGTCGGTGTATTGCTCATAATTAGAGGTGTATTAAGAGAGTATTTCCGTGGTGAACGTGAGTGGTGGTGATGTGCATATCTGGCCTGTGTGTGTGATGGTTTATTGGATCTTTTCGTTAAAACAAACCCAGAAGAGATATAAATTGTAAACGGTAAATTTCAAACCTCCTTTATTTCACCTTACGAGAGCAGGAAGACTTAAAAAGGCCAGGAAAGGCCATGCCAAAGTCACAGAGACGGAGATGGAGCCGGAGAAGTCTCCCAGGGCCATGAAAAGTTTGGTTATGATGAATGTCTGGGCTGGAAGAGCACGAGCACCATATTTGGAGATGGACAGATAAAACGTTAACCTTGCTCCGTCTCAGAATGAACATTCCCAAGCTGTAATAAAATGTGTGGATGATAGTCACTAGACTGCTCGTCATATACAAAATAAATCACCAGTCAGGTATGTAAACAGAGCGGGTGTGATTTTCCACATGGCACGCTGCCGATAGCACAGCGACTTCCCTTCGTAGCTTCCTCTCGCAGCCCAAAATTAGATTCCATCACCTGCTGGATCGATCTAATTTACTGTATTTATGCTCTGTTGTGCCACACTGTGGACGTGCCGGGCTGATTGATGGCGCTCGTACACACTCAGACACTTGCAAAATCCGGCGGCTCAACTCTCTCTCGTTCCCGAGCTACAAATAAAGCTGCAATCTCGCAACGGATTACAGTGATATTCAGCTGGCCGTGTGTGACCGGGATGAAAGTCATCGGCAAGTTAAGGCACCTTAAATCACAGACTGCTCCTCTTTCTCACTCCGATGTGAAAGAAAGCCGAAAGCGCAAAGCTGACAAATCCTTCTTACAGCCTTTCAGCCTGCATAAGGACTGTGTAAGAGTGCGTGGCCTCACCTCGGTACTTAAAAGCAGAACTCGCCTCGAATGTGAAGACACATTAGTGGAATGCTCTTCAACGCTATCTACGAGTCATGTTGCCAAGACAGTCACTGAATGGTACCATACAAGTGGTCCACCATGGGGGGGGTGGGGGGTTGATGGAGAAAGAGAAAGTTAGAAAAAGAGAGAGAGAGAGAGAGAGAGAGAGAGAGAGAGAGAGAGTAAACACAGAGACAGTGAAAGACAAAAGGACAGACTGAAAATGCAGCAGCGAAACAGAAACAGAGAGAAGAAGACTGAGGGATGTGGATCAGGAGGCTGAAAAAAAAAAAACGTCTAACAGAGAAAAGAGATAAATAAATAAAGAAACAGTGTAAGAGATACTGCGAGAGCACAAATTTGAAACAGCCAGACTGGGACAAGAGAAAAGAGTGGGGAAAAAAACAGGGGGAGAGACAGAGAGAACAATTTTAGTTTACATATGAGTCCTGTCTGTAATTTCCCAGGAATTGTACCAGGGCTTGTTCTGATAGACTGTCACGTCAATCTCTCTGGGATTTCAAGTCTACCTTGCAGTCACACAACGCAACTCCTTCTCATTTAATCACTGGTCAAATTCAGTGCAAACATGCAGAGAAACAGAGAGAGAGAGAGAGAGAGAGAGAGAGAGAGAGAGAGAGAGAGAGAGAGTATATCTGAGAACCAAAGATCCAAAGATATACAGTAGATATGCAAAGATTATACATACATAATCTATCTATCTATCTATCTATCTATCTATCTATCTATCTATCTATACACACACACACACACACACACATTATTTCATACTTGATGCTGGAAGAACAAACTGATGACACAACATGAGTATGAAAAAGGCCATAGGTAGAGAGAGAGAGATTCTAAGCAAGATTAAGAAAACAAAATACAGAAGGGGAAGGAAAAAAGGGATAGAAATGGGAAAAAAGTGAGAAAGATAGAAACTAGAAATAGAAAAAGACAGAGGAAGCATCAAGAAACAGATGCACAGGATGGAGAGAGAGGAAGAGAGAGAAAAAGAAAGATATACTTTTAAGCATTGAAAATACGAATGTAAATATTTGTCATGCCAATAAAGTACCTTTGAATCTTGAAAGAAAAAGATAGTAACAGATCAAGAAAGAGAGAGAGAGAGAGAGAGAGAGAGAGATTATTTTCTTCTGACATATTTCTGAGCTTTGGCAATACGCGCATCCATATTTGTCGTGCCAATAAAGCACCTTTGAAGCTTGACTCTTGAGAGATTTGTGATGGAGAGACAAACAGTCAATTACTGTGTACGAGAGAGAAAGAAATAATGGAAAGAAAGAGAGAGACGGAGGGAAAGAGAAAAAACAAAGACAGGCGTAGAGACAGCCCAGACCATGAGAGAGGAGAAAGACACAGACACCCACAGGGAAACTGATCGAGAAAGATGAAGACAGGGATAAAGAAAGATAGGGACAGACAGAGAGAGATCCTGACGGGGACAGGTGAGACGGAGAGATAGAAACGAAGTGAGATACAGAAAGAAAGACAAAGAGACAGAGTGAATTATTACTGGAGAGTGAATGAGACGAAGGGTGAAGAAGTGAACAAAAACGTGAACAAAAGACTGACAAAAGACTTTTGCATTTTTTCCTTAAATATGTTTACACCAGTGTGTGTGTGTGTGTGTGTGTGTGTGTGTGTGTGTGTGTGTGTGTGTGTGTGTGTGTGTGTGTGTGTGTGTGTATCTATATATGGTATATCATCTGCCTTATAAACACACGACTCGGACTACGTGCTAAAGTGGTGTTAGAGGAGAGAGATATTTATGGTGTAAGAATGAACTTGAACTTTCGTAATTAATTTCATACTTGATGCAGGAACAAAGGAATGTCACATGACTCTCAAAAAGGCCATAACTACACGGATTGCATGGAATAACACACTCTTTGTTCCTCTTCCATATGCAAGATCAACCCTATCATTTAAAACCTATTACAAGATACCAGATACCATTGCAACACCAAGTTTATTCATTTTCAGTAAACACTTTGTCGTGGTTGTGTTTGTGGTGGGTTCGGAGCTTGTCCTGGCATTTCTGGGTGTGAGGTGGGAAAAAACAGAAAACCCAGAGAACACGAGGAGAACGTGAACCTACTGTAGACATCACTACCATGCGGTAAATTAGCTGATGATTAACCTCTATTATTAAATATTAAAAGCACAGCTGCATTAGGTTTTAATACTTGACCAATTCACCATCTACTTCAGACGCTTTTTCCTTTCCATGCATGAGAAACGGGAGATACAGCTAAAGGGGCAGGAGGGGGGGGGGGGGGGGGGAGGGGGGGAAGCATCTGAAGTGGATTTTCCGTTTCTAGTGGCTCTTTGCTAAAAATGAAAGTGACAAACGGATGCTCGTGCTCTGGCAGCTGACTCCGCTCTTCACAGCTGTTTCAAAATAAACAGAGACGCCAACCCTCGCAAAGTTTACATTCCGCCCCGAACTCTCCCTTTAATTATTTTGCAATCTGTCCGCTGAGCACTTTTTATCAATGGGATGTTTATGGGGCCGACAGATTAAACCCAACGCATGTTAAACATGGATAAGTACTGCTCCTTCCTGCACTGGCCTTTAGAGCTCGTTTCAATTTGGGCAGCAATCTAGAACATTTGGACTGTCATGAAGAAAAAGAAAAAAAAAAACTACAGGATCAAAACGGTTGGGACATGATGATGAATATAAACAAGTTAATTCAGCATTAAAAATGTTTGCTTAGAATCAACTGGAGAGTTTGACTGACATGAAAATATCGTTAAAGACTTTCCTACTCCACCGTACAGTTGTACAAATTCTTTTAGACAACATTTTAATTGGGTAAGTATCCATGTCATATGTCCTGCTGTACATGTAATGCAGCTAGTTAGGACAAAATAGTTTAAAAATCTTAATGAGTAGACAGTTTCAAACTGAGAATTTCTTCGGTCATTTCTGTCTGATATTGAAAATACCAAGAAATACATATTAAGTGCCACAGCGGTGGTGTTTGCCAGAGATGGGTAGTAATGAGTTACATTTACGCCGTTACATTTACTTGAGTAACTTTTTGAAAGAATTTCACTTCTATGAGTAGTTTTACCGCACCATACTTTTTACTTTTATACTTGAGTAGATTTGTGAAGAAGAAACGCTACTCTTACTCCGCTACATTCGGCTCCACTCGACTCGTTGCTTTTCTAACCATTTATTCAACACTTGAGATATTCTTTGCGTTTGCCAGATAAATGCAGCCGGTGGATCGGCCATGTGACTGTGTTTCACGTAGCAACAATAATCACATGACTCTGTTTAACCAATCAGCCGCAATAACAATAATCACATGGAGTCACATGACCACACAGAAGGGGGGAGGGGTGTTTTGTCTCCAGCAGTAGTAGACAGTGAAACAAACATGTCGTGGTTAGTTTATCTGTTTTATTTAATGTTACAATCTTAACATATATAATTAACAAATAAACTAGAGGCAAAAAAAATGTATAATTTTCTTACATTTGTTCTGCTGGACACAGTTTATGGTTCAGTGAGACTCTTGTACACGTGTTCTAATGTTATTTAATATCTGCTGAGTCATTTGCAGGGCGACTGAATATACAGGAAATAGTTACACTGTTCAAACATACATATGTCACCTACAGTAGGGATTTATTTCAAAAGCTTTATATAGTGAAAAATGGAAGATTAGGAAATTTGTGTTTCTTATTCCTTTTATTGTTTATTTTGTACAGATATTTATTTATTCATTTATTTAATTCATTTGATTATTTGGAAATGTTGCAATTTGTACATTATTTTATCATTTTGTCTTAAATAATTTCTAAAAAAAAATAATAATAATAAATAAATCAGACATTACGATGAAACAGTTACTTAGTACTTGAGTATCTTTTCACCGAATACTTTTTTACTCTTATTTGAGTAATATTATTGAGTACATTTTTTGGTTACTCAAGAATTCCATCCTGACAGTGACTT
Organism: Clarias fuscus; assembly: GCA_030347435.1. Classification (NCBI taxonomy): domain Eukaryota; kingdom Metazoa; phylum Chordata; class Actinopteri; order Siluriformes; family Clariidae; genus Clarias; species Clarias fuscus. The sequence continues at coordinate 5,875,014 of CM059211.1, read as the reverse complement.
TATATTTACATGAAATGTTCAGTTGATTTAACTTTAGGTGGTTTTGCCACATCTTAAATTCCAAGATTGCATCATTTCACAGAGTTCAGTACTCCTCCCCATGGTTCAGGAACAATTGTAGCTGTCAAAAAACTTCCCAACCGATTTGAAAATTTTAAATGTAGTCACAAGTTTAAAAAAAACACACACACACAAAAAAAACACATTGATTCAGTTTGTAAGTTATTCAAAGGTGGATTGCAGGGGTTTGTAGATGGTTCTAGCATCTTAATAATAGGCGTTAAAACAACAACAACAACAATAATAATAATAATAATAATAATAATAATAATAATAACAACAATAATAATCAAATAAATGCCAAATTGCTTGTTTAGTGTTGACATGAACAGCAAGTAGTAATGAGTGTTGAGTTCTCACTACTGAAGTGATCCTAAAAACCTCTCATAGAGGAGGTGAAATCCACAGCTAAATGTGACCATGCACTAAATTACAAATTAGTGTGCTTTAATATTAAAATCTAAATCTAAAAATTTAAATTTGACCCTTTACACTACAGTACTAAATAGTACACTCAAATAGATATATAGATATATCCTCAAATATTATGCCTTATTAGATACTAAATCACAGCTAAATCCCACCTAGTGCACTAAACTACTGAATAGTACACTCAAATAGATATTAAGTCCAAATCTAAATCCCACCCTGTACACTAAACTACCAAATGGTATGCTCTAATAAATTCTAATTAAATTCTATCCTGTACACTAAAGTACTAAATAGTACAATATGTTGTTATTGTTGTTGTTGTTGTTGTTGTTGTTGTTGTTGTTGTTGTTGTTGACCATTCAGCTGTTTCCAGCAAGGGGTCGCCACAGTGGAACGTCCGGTCCGCACATACAAGCCTTTGGCACAGTTTTTATGCCGGATCCCCTTCCTGATGCAACCCAGTCCTTCAGCATGGCAGGCGAAACACCTACCACTGAGCCACCAGTGCCCTTAAATAGTACTTCGTATTAGATACTAAATCCAGGCTAAACCCCAGCATGTGCACAAATCTACTAAATAGTACACTTTAATAGATACTAAATCCACAGCTAAATCCCACCCTGTGCACTAAACTACTAAATAGTATGCTTTATTTATTGAAATACAATTCAGTGGTCACTGTCACAAAGCAGCTTTACAGAATCAAAAGAAATTTTTGGAAATGTGTATCAAATGTGAGAATGTGCACTACTACTGTCCAGATGTTCAACTACGTGCATAAACAAGCATTCTAACAGATACTAAAACCAAATCCCACCCTGAATGAGCTGTAGCTGAATCATAGGTGATCATAAAATTATTCTTTTAGAATAATATATAAAAATATTACTACATCATACCATTCTATAGGCAGAAAATTCAAGGGATGTGACGAGTCCAGTGAGCAACAATGTCGAACGCCCCTAACTAGCATGTTGTTATTACAGTATATAATCTATTTGCCATTGTCACAAAATGTATACAAAATTCTATAAAAACATTTTTTTTTTTATTAGATCTAATTTACTGTTTCAGTGTATAATTTTTCTGATGTGAGAAGTTTCATCTCACTGCAAAAGTCAAAATGAGGGGGGATTAAAAAAAAAAAAAAAAAAGGAAAAACCTGAATGAAGTCATAAATATCAGGTGACAAATTATAAATGAATATGCTAGGGTCTCTGCCTATTCCTGTGTGTTTATTAAGAAGCAAATGTTTGAATAGATGTAAGAATTGTGTAGTATAAACAGTGGAACAGCCGCAGGAAAAATGATGGGTTCACATGACAGGTATTGGTGTAGTGTTTATGCAAAGCCACAGAGGAGAGTGGGACTAAACTATTCATGTAGCAACCCACTGCTTTACCCTGTCAGGGGCCCTCGGTGGAGAGAGAGAGAGCGAGAGAGAGAGAGAGAGAGAGAGAGAGCGAGAGAGAGAGAGAGAGAGAGAGAGAAACAAATTAACAATTAAATGAAAAATTGACGTTTAAGTAGAACTCCCATTAAATCACAATTCTGTGTATGCAAGTAGTTGCTGCCAACTGTGGGAAAAAAAAACTGAAAAGGGAGAGTTTGGATAATTTACACTGGACTTTCTCTTTGGTTTAACCTGAAGTGTCTTGTGTGTGATTTACAGTGCTGGAAAAGCAATGTGGAGTGAACTGTCCTGTAGGAATGTTGGAGATGCTGCAACTCAGTGAAGGGTTTTTACATCTGTATGAACAAAGAAGGATACATAGATGTGTTTGAGCAGCATGGCATAGAAAGAAGTCTCACTGGGGATATGAATATATAACGTATCCTTCCTGGCCAACCTTTATCTTTGATTACATGTTGGTTCGGTTTGATTTAGTTTTGATAACGTGTGAAAATGATTCTTCATGGTTCTAGAATGTGGCCGTGCCATCAGGAAAGAAACACTCCATTAAAGTGATAATCTGGTCATTCAGTACACTTAGGTCATCAGCTGACTTCATTTTATTACCACATAACAACATTGTTGAGCCTACACTGACCGACTCAAGCAACCCCAGAGCATAACACTGCTTTCAGAGTTCAGATCACGTGACCTTTTCCCATCGCTCCAAAATCTGATCTTTACACTCCCTTGCAAAGTGAAGCCTTTTTTTTTTTCTGATGAGTCTGATTAACAAGTGGTTTACTTATGAACACACAACTGTTTAATCCCAATCCTGCAAATTCCCTTCACATTGTGGGTATGGAAATGCTCTTACTTTCACTATTAAACATAGATCTGTAATGTTTTAATGCAACTTTACCATCTTTCTTTTTCATGATCTTCTTTTCTGATTTTTTTTTTCTGACATTTTTTTTCTTACACTAAGTTGATGATTCACCATTATCCTTTCAGTAAGTGAAATCTCACAGGCATACTGTAGGATAAGATACTGGAATTGTATTACTCATCTATACACACAGATGAATGCAATACAGAATGACATCCATGTAAAGAAATAAGGACATATTGTATTTAATAAGGAAATTAAATTACATTTGTCTTTACTTTCATTTTTCCTTGTTGTGGTGAAGAGGTTTTGTGTACTTTAGTATGCCATCTGAAGCTTCCATTTGGGCCCTTAGAGACCAGAGCTGAAGGTAAAGCTTGGACAAGCTTAGCTAGCCTGCCCATATAACTCTGTCAGGCTCAGCTAAACTGGTGACGTAAAACCATCATGAGATCTCATCACCCTGAAGTGGCAAGGGGCATGATGGACAGCCTTATAAAGACTAGACCTTTGCAATAAAGGTAGACTTTAGTGCTGTGGAATATCACCTCAATCCAAAGGCACAGTATGAGCTAGACATTCAAATACAGAAGTACAGTACATTTGGGTTTTTCGCAGGCAAGAGCTTTGTGACCGGAGCCTTACTCTATAGTTCCCACCGGAGACATACCTCAGGGTGTATGCATGCTCTCCAAACCGAGAGGAGCCAGTTGAAATGGTTCATGCATGTTAAACAATGCCCCTGGCATGTTCAACTGGATGGAGACGCCAGGGTAGATCCGGGGGAACCTGTTCCCACTGTGACTCTAAATGAATGTATGAATCAATGAATGTTGACAAGTATGCACTTGTTGTTCAATAACAAAACAGAAGTACTATGAATATCTTGTAATATTCATTAATATTAACATCAAGTGTTAATTTGAAATTGTGTCATTTGTAACTTGTGTGTATGAGCAATAAAGTGATGGTCGGGGGGGGGGGGGGGGATAGGGGGACCTGGGCACCTCTATTTTCATCTTTAGTTAGCAATTGATGCAAGTGATGCATTTTGATCTTTACAGAACCCCGGTAGATCGGGGGGGGGATATCTACCGGGGTGGCACGGGGTGGCAATTGCCACTTTGCCACCCCAGCACTAGTGTCCTAGAGTTCTAAAAATAAGAGTTTTTTAATTTATCTGATGTTCCAATCCAGATATCAGGTTCAAGTCAATCACACATCAGCCTTTATTTCATTTTTATAGGACAATGTAAAAATGTGCACCCTAGTGTATACACCGAATAAGAATAGCGTTCCTTGAATCCACAAAAACCATGCAAGGATGCTTGCTTCAGTGTCGCCGCCCCTCATAATTTTAATGCCACACCCTTGCCACTCCATGAATCATTTTCTAGATCCGCCCCTGTGTATATATATATACATATATACATATATACACACATACATTCGATCCCAACCATATAAATGAGTTCCGTTCTGAGAGCTTGTTTGTTTGTAAATCCAACAAACATTGTCTAGGTACTGGGACACTAACACAATTGGCCATACATAGCATATTGCAGTACAGTGTTCCTTAGAATCATGTTCAAATAAAGAGCAATATCTGCATTCCGTTCTTTTAATTATTTTCACTTTTGCCACTACCATTATTGCTCTCCTTCTTAGCAGTGCCAGCTTTATCACCATTAATCCTGGGCCGCACTTGCAGAAGATACGGGCTGCTCTGTACATAATGTACACCAGACATGTGATCTGACTTCAGGAAGGAATTAAGATGTTGGTCTCTTCAAAAGTTTATAACTCGAATGTTCGTATGTACATATACAGTATATATCATTGTTTTTATAATTATAGTCATAATACACACTAATAACAATAACAGAGTGATGGGTGATATAAATCACTGGTACAACATGAACTCAAGATGTTGACCGAACATGTTTTCGTCAAGCCAGAGAGCCAGCGAGAAATTTCTGGTCATTTCATCTTTAGACGACGTTATAGCTACAATAACACAATGTGGCAGTATATGACCCTCCGCATCTCGAGCTATTGGTGGAGTTAAGCATCTGGAAACACTTCACACATCATAGGCGAGTCCGAGGTGAGAGCCAACACCGAATGTGAACTCCAAACCGGAAAAAGGATGTGATTGGGCAAAGGCTCTGTCATTACTGCATGATACTTATACTGTGCAATTCTCATTGTTTCTGCTTTTAATTCAAATGTGCTGGTTTATTCTGTTGATGAGCTGCTGAAAAACTGATACTGATACTGTTTCATTTCTCTATAAATGTGCTACTGATTCCTAAAACGCAGCACACGTTTGTTGTGTTTTATCTCCTCTAAGACGACTGGTTTACTGGTGTCATTCTTTATTTATACCATTATTTACGTAATACACTTGAAATGAACGTTTAAGATTATAAATACAGTATATATGTTAAATATTTCAAATATATATATATTCTTTTTTAAACTAGGCTGTCTAAAAAATTCTGTGGGTTCCATCTTTGGTTTGACTCATCTTTAATACCAAATAGTTGAAGTTAGGATTTGCGGAATTTGTCATAATATCTCATAGGAGGAAAATTCTTCTGACTTTTTTTGGAAATCAAGCCTTAAATTCATAACACAGCAAAATAAACAATAACAAATGACTCCACGCCACCAGTCTTTCAGTGTGTGTAGAGGCGTACGCTCTTCTTCGGAAAATTAAGCATTCTCTGCTTCCTAATAGGGTTAAATGCTATTCAATGCACTTTTAAGAGAGGGATAAAAAAAAAAATCCATAAGAGTACTGGACCTTTAAATGTTTTTCTAAGAGTGTAGTAATTATGAAAAGTCTTTCACAATTATCTCATTTTTATTTTTGGCAAAAATTCACAAAGGCAGTTAAGGCAGCAGTTATGCCCAAATCCCTGGTAAGTCCAATAAGATCTCCTTTACAGATCCTTGGAGTAACAGCACCTGGATGGTGTGTGAAGGCTGAGAACTAGAAGTTATACGGCGTGTGTTTGCAGTATACAGTATAAAGCTGTGCTTTAAAGTCACTTATTATCACGTTAAGTCCAAAAGCACTGGAATTATGACCATTGAGCTTGGAATCCTAAAGTGATCATTCTTCCAAGGCTTAAGTTTGAAGGATTTTACCAGGTAAAGACCAATACTAAAGACAAGAATGCAAGTCTGGTTACAATTACAACAACAAAAAAAAAGAGTGTAGCAACAAGACAGTAACTACGCCGAATCTAATATCCATCCTCCTGTTTCCAATGACTAGCTCACGAAATCCTAACTCTATCCATTTTTATTTTATCATTTTAAAGATGAGTCAAGCCACAGATGAAACCCACATATTTTACAGATAGGCTGTAATCTTAGACTAATAAATATTAATCATCGGTGATAACCTTCTAGCCATGAGAGTGACAGAAATTCCTGATGATGTGATCTTGCGGTTAATTGCAACACAGTGTGTGGAGTGTGCGAGGGAGGTCTGAGCTGGGAGGAGTCAATCTGAGGTCATTCGGTCTGTGTGCTAACGGCCCGCGGAGACGGTTATTGCCGTAAGATCTTAATAACGTAACGCTGCTGGTAATGAATGCAGAAAATATGCATGATGGGAATAGATTGCAAATATTATTTCAAGTTCAATCACCGAAATAACCATCTACCCATGACTTTAAGCTAAAGTACTGCTGGAATCCCATAGGCATACTGATATACTTTTTCCCTTAACATTCCTATGAACTATGGAGGAAAAAAAAGAAAAACAGTATGATTCTCACCGTCTTCACCAGCCTAGCGAACCCAAGGTGATAATGTAGACAAGGTGGCTAATTTGACAGCTTCAGTGTGAACAATTACACCTTGTGTTTGTGTAGTAGTTAGCGAAAGCAGGCTGCCTGGTTAACTTGTCGTAATGTGTCAAAACAGATACCTCAACCTCTCATACAATCCCCCGAGCAGCACCACCACCCTCCTCCCAAACTGCCCAATTCCTGGTTCTTCTCCATATCTTATCCTTATTGTAAGGATGTGGCCGTGTGGTGGCACTAATGATGCCTTTGAAGGGGAATTTATAGCTTTATGAGGCAAGGCAGTCATGCGGTCGAGCAGCAGGGCATTGCTAACAGTCCCAGCAGGAGGCCCAGAGCCCCCAGGATTCCCTGCTGATCCCTGCAGGGACCCAGTCATGCTACAATCAACCCTCTGATTGCAGTGCAACCGGAGCACAGCTTCTACAGAACGCGTCACCTGTTTTCTTGATGTCCGAGCCCCGAGACATCCGAAGACGTTTCGTGACGTTATGTTGCAGCTGATGGGTTAATAAGGAAATGAGTAAACCTAGTGAAACACAGGAATGAGTAACCTCGACCACGACCTGATTTCAACTAAGGAATTATGGAAATTACATGGGGAGACTTACACTTGGATCTGTGAGGACACGAGATATGAGGATTCCTGATGAGAACTTCGGTCGTCCTCTGCTTTCAGATAACAAGAAAGAGACGGTCACCCAGATCAAGGCTCTTTATCAGCGAGTCTTGCTGGGCATCAGATCACATCGGGAGTCACTTGAACAGAGCGCTAGGCATCATAGATCACATTGAGACCCCAGAGCTGATCAGAATGCGCTTATCTACTGTAAGACTGAAAACGGCGTGTGAGATATGCGCTGTGCTTTTTCTTATCGTTTCCCGTTCCCCTCTAATGGCAGCTGCTTAGCTACAGAACAGAGAAACAAGCCTGATGCTCTTTCCAAAAGGAATGGCATATAAGAAATTGTTGAGAAACATAATCATGCTTATTCCAAACACAAACAAAAGACTGGGAAAGGGAAAAAGAGACATCATCAAAGCAAATAAAAACCAGAATCGTGTGAAACAGCGGCCAACATGCGCGGTTCAAGGCCAAAGCCTTCTCTGTATTTTTGTCCTCATCATCCTCAAACAGGCAGCATGGCATCTCCAGCCAACACTGCTGTCCCTGATGCCCCTGCGGTCATAGGCAACATGACGTGAGAGGGCTGTTAGCAAGCATGCTTTACAATTAGCTTAAATCAATCACAGGCCTGACGCTCATTGCAAGCAGCATGGGACGGAGAAAGTGCTGAGGTTGCGTACAAACAATCCTGTCCACCATTTCACCCAGCATGGGTCAAGAGCAGAGCAAGAATGGGAAAAGTAAACGCGTGCGCGCGAGAGAGAGAGAGAGAGAGAGAGAGAGAGAGAGAGAGAGAGAGAGAGAGAGAGAGAGTAAAAGATTAAAGCTCTCCTTTTTTTACAATAAGCATTCATTATATCACTTGCTTGGGTACTTGAATGTCCTGGTGTGCTTTTTCTTCCCTTCCTCCATTTTGTTATATTGTAGCCTGGGGCCTAGAGGGCACAGAACATTTGTCATGGCGTGTTTTACCCTTAAAAGCCATCTGTGCAGAGGCTAATTCATTTCCTTCTCTCTTTGCAACCACTACTCAATAAAGGCCAAGCAAATAAGTCATAAGAAATAAAATCTTCATGAAAGCCTTTATCACAGCACCGGAGCGGCCCAGACTTTTGCGCTCACACAGTATTTCAACATCAGGGGACAGCTGGACTGGTTGAAGGGAGAGACTTCTACAGCCTGAGGAAACACTGAGAAAATCCAAGTCATAATGTTCACCCAATCATAGATGACTTATTTTAAGACCGGTATTGGACATCATTAGTATGATAGTATTCACAAAGCTGCACTCCACTGCGTGTCTCTGTAGAGGAAGCACTCGAAAAGCAATACTATTCATCAATGCCATGTTGTTTCAGAAAGAGCTTTAAGGACAACAAGTTAACGTCCTGGAAAGCCTTTGGATCCCTTGGTCCAGTGGTCCATCCTCTGGATGAAGCTGAGCTCCTGAGAGTGAAGTAAAGGCGCTTGAGCTCCAGCTCCTGCTCCACCAGACTAACAGAATTACCATGATTCAGTTCATTCAGTTACTTCATTTTATGATTAAACATCATTGAATTTTCATTAATATAAGTCAGACGAGTGACACATCATAGTATAGAATGCACCAAGTGTAATTATATTATTTTGTGTCACGTTAAGCATAATAATGGTTTGTAATATATTTTTTTAATTAACCTTTTCTTTTTACTTTTGGTGTATTTTATAATTATTTTATCAAATAGATTTATGCATGTTTATTTATTTACTTAGTTAGTTAGATAGATAGTTAATTATTTAGTTAGATATCTGTTCTTTTTTTTTTTTTTATTCCAATCATATATTCTGCTTAATTCAATCACAGCAGTGCAGGACAGAATGTGCATTTATTGTATTATATACATTATTATTTATTATATTTTGAAAAAGGGATAACAAAATAAACAGGGTTTTTTTTTTTTTTAATTAGTGAATTTTAAAGGGAAGGTGTGTGTACCCATAAAATATAAAAACTCATATGGGAAAAAATATGTGTGTGTGTGTGTGTGTGTGTGTGTGTGTGTGTGTGTGTGTGTGTGTGTGTGTGTGTGTGTGTGTGTGTGTGTGTGTGTGTGTGTGTGTGTGTGTGTATTTTTTTTTAACAATATATATATGTGTGTGTGTGTGTGTGTGTGTGTGTGTGTGTGTGTGTGTGTGTGTGTGTGTGTGTGTGTGTGTGTGTGTGTGTGTGTGTGTGTGTACGTATGTATGTATGTTTGTATGTAGGTGTATATGTGTGTATGTGTGTATGTATATGACTGTTTCCATAAACATCACCAATATCTCCAATGTTGACAATTATGTATATTTAATTCTTAAATGCAAAATAAACACTTTTTTAACTGTCTCTGACTAATCATAGATTCTACAGCACATCCAGCACACAAATCCTAATGAATGCATTGTTACTATAGAAACAAAACCCTATTACAATGATCGCATGTATAGAAACCTGTATTATGAATTAAAGCAGTCAGGGTCACTCTAGAAAATGACTCAACATTTTCTGACCAATCAGAGTTCAGACTTCAACAGCACTGTGGTAGAACAGCAATAAGAGACGGCATGTTTTCTGTTCCAACGTCTCAGACGAATTTAGCATAAAAGCTTTTTGAAGGAAATATTCTGATAAGTTTCAATGTCATGCGAGTTCTCAGCATTCTGCATACATGGAAACTCCATTAGACGGGTCATTTCCACTGCAGTGGGATTTTTTGGGGGGGAGAAATCACTGTGCACAGAGGTCACTTTCGCCTCTGTGTCTTTACTCTAAACTCTGCAAAGCAAGAAAGCTTATCAGTTTTTAAAAAAATTTTTAAATGTGGTCATCCATCAGCAAGACTGAGAGAGGTCCTTCAACCAGAGGCGGGCCAGGCCTTGGTCCAGTTCTCCAGGGAGTGGAGGAAAGTTCAAATACAGAGAGAGAAAAAAAAATGAGAGGGAAGTTGGGAGAGAGAGAGAGAGAGAAAGAAAGAGAGAGAGAGAGAGAGAGAGAGAGAGACATTCCCTCTTTACTCTCAAAAGACATGCCTTGTTGTTTACTGCACATGAAGTGACTATCGCGCCATGCCAGAATGCTACGCTCCTGTTTATCTGCGTAACCTTCTTCAAATGGCTTCCTGAGCGTCCATGTGAACATAAACATGATGTGGGAGAGAGGCTCGGGTAACTGGAGAGCTGACAGTGCTTAGGCCTCATAAGCGATAGGAACCATGTGATCGGAGTAGCAGGGGGTCACTGGGATTTTCTTATGATGAGGCAAAACTATCAGCTATTTTTCAAAGCAGCAGTAATGAACTGACTTTATAAGCTGCGTTTTGGACACTGTGCTACTTCCCGAGTCGAATTTACTGACACTTAGATGTAAACGTTTTGCATGATCACAATGAGCCACATGACACCTGTCCACAGAATCGCTCAACCCTCTTAATGTACATTGAAAATAAAAGTAGTATCCAGTGTATTTTTTTTTTTTAAATCATGAAAAACAGCAGGTCATTATAGCTTTTAGTGCAAAAAGAACAAGGTCAGTGAGTATGACATTTATCATCTCCTATACCATCTTTCAGTTGGGAAAACCCTCAGGCTAGATAAAAGTTTACAGCACCGGTCACATCCTCTGAATCTTTGAACGAGGACTGCTCTTAAATCTCAGACATGAAGTAAGAAGAGCGTAAAAACAAAACTGCATGACACATTTAAAGTAAGCGTGTGGATCCGATTTAATAAGGAACCTAGCGGCTTTTGCAGTAGCCCCTTTTCTGTTCTATACTAAAGCAGATACACAGTATAGTCCAGCACATGTGTGCGTAAGAATACTTAATTTGGTCATGCAGAACGTACAAATGGTGTGTTTTGACATTATGTGAAACCGGAATGGGTGCAGTGTGAAACTGATGTATGATTTTATAATACATTTCCATCCTTCTGCGGTCGTGCGAGCTGTGTGTGTGTGTGTATATAATAAGATCTATCTTATGCTACGTGTGACTAATAAACTGTTACAAATCTGTTATATAAGACAGGCTGACCAAACATCATTGAAGGATTATTAGTTTGGAACAGATATCAAAGGCCAGCGCAAAACAGGAAAATAAACACGGAAAAGCTTACGGTTACGTACAGTCGATCCAAAGAATGTTATAGGCTTGATAAACTGCATCGGGATTGTTGATTGTTTCGGTGTCCAATGATAAACAATTCAAAGTTTTAAGGAGAGATTAGCGCTCATGTATACTTCGTAGGCTTTGTTTAGCTAACTGTGGTTAACCATCGCAACATCTGGACCATTGACGGTTTGCGTTTATGTGGCACTCTGACACTTTTGAAATGACATCGCTGGATCTGCTTTACTTTAAAGTCACAATAAAAGTCGTTTTTACTTCAATCACAATCAAATACAGTTTTACATTCGACACCATACCATTAAAAACACTTCCTTATCCATAGAGCTCGTGTTATTTTAAGATTAGAGCATTGTGTTCCGTTCCTGACGCAGAAATACTGTAAGTGGAGTCTGGAGCTCATCTTCAGTAACACATCCTGAGCTCTCTTGGGGCTTTTATGATGAGTGGCAAAACAAAAAATATATCTCCCCCCCCCATCCCTGTTGTAACTGGACAGCAGCCCCTGTACATGGAGTTGGATCGAATCCTGGAAAGAAACGATTTGGACGTAAATACGGCAAGTGTTTGGACTTAAAGGACATTGGCGCAGTCTGAAAGATAAGTGGCTTTCATAAAACAGAAACATCAAACGGAATTGATTCATTTGTAGAGTGGCGAAGGCAAAGATTTGGAATAATTCATGAATGGTTACACTAAATCATTTTAAGCGGAGATAGCCATGAACTCATTTTTCTGTTATGTACGTAGATATATAAAAAAGTGCTTATGTTCTTTTCTTCCGCCTAAAGAAAGAGCCGACTTGTAAACAGTCTGGTTTGATAAAGCTTTTAAGCTAATTATCTTGTAACAGTGAACAAATGATGAATTAAAGCTTTGCTGATTTTTTTGAAGCTTTATATCAATAAGCAATGGTGCGTCATGTGACTTCATATAATAATAATTCTGTCTCATCATATTACAACTAAAGATAAAATTGAGTAAAAGTCTTTTCTGGAAACCTTCACACACGCTAAAGCTGTTGAATGAGCCACTACAGCAAGAGACTGAATGCTACAATAACCAGATTACCCCATCACTATACTCGGAGTCAGAACTTTTGTGTCGCATGTGCAGTAGCAATCAAAGTGGCAAATCGAAGTGACTGAACTTGTCTTATAATCATGTAGATGCGTCAAAACTACAAGATGATGTGAGAGGATGCACTATTTGATAAAACCCCTAGATCTGAATCCATAAAAAGCTTGGATGGGTAGAGTGTTTTAGAGCCTAGGTCATGATTGCATCAACTGGAAATTTGACGGGATACATCGATTACTTCAGGCTAATCAGCTACTGAAAATGTCACCGTGCTGTTGGGAGTAATGGCTCTAACTTGAAGTTTTATTGCGTGTTAGCTGACCTTGGCAAAAAATTTTAAAAATCTAAAATATGCTTAAATGTGATCAGAGAAAATGATTGGACTGAGAATATTACCAATTTGTAGCACACATTTCATATCTGGCGAATTTAGAATAAATTATTATATCGTCAATCTTACGCATGGATAAATATCTAAATATTCATCATGCCCTCCTAATATTAATCACAATTTGGGGAATTAGAAGAATTTGGTGATTTCACTCATAACCCTGTAAGCACCTGAATAGTGATGTGTTGTGTAATGATAAGAGTGGGTTAGTCTTTCCAACATTACTAAAACTCAGTGTAAAGTCAGGCTTATGCCTTAACTATCTAGATAATAAACACTAAAAAGCAAGAAAGATTTGGCAAAAAAAAAAATTGAGGGTTCTTGGATCTTTAGATACCTACAGTATACCTAGGACCTAAATGATCATGTTCCAGACTTTAAGTACAGAGATTTAACAGGTAAGGCATAATTTTAATAGATATACTTATCATTTTGTGGTCTAAGACAATAGACACAATTTTATTGTATATGCATGGTTGCTCTATCAGGTAGGCGTAAATGTCTGTAAATTGTCCATCCAAGGAGCGAGTGTTTAATGTCAAGCACATCTGGTCCTGCTGGTTATGGGTAACTTCTTCTAGTGTCACTCATGGTACTGAAAAGTGAGTCCCTGTACATAATCAGAAAAACTTGGATTTTTTTTTTTTTTTTTTGTGCACTCCACCCACAAAAAAACATAATGATGTTTAATAACATAAAATTGGTTAATTTGCTGCATTATTGTCAGGACTCAAACTTGCAGTTTTATGATAAGGATTGTGGTAGACACATGGCTACAAATCTCTATAGGTGGATCAAGATCAGGGGACAACCTCCAGTTTAGAAACAAATTAAGCAAAGGCACAAGGGCCAAAACATGCAATTCTATAAATGACCACTGGGGGCCGGCTCCAAAAGGTGAGTCAATCGCCATAGACTCACTCACTCATCATCTATATCACTTTATTCTGTATACAGGGTAGCAGGTGGCCTAACCACTAAGCCACTGTGCCGCCATCCCCCTAGACCATCATGTTAAAATGTCACCATGTTAAAGTTAAAACTTTTCGACAAAAATAAACATTTGCAGCCTAATACAAAAAAAGGGCTAGATTTTACATTAATGACAACTTTAACAATCATTGAAATTTATATTAAGCCATAAAATGATGGATAATTAGAAATACTTATATTTGAGTGAGAGCTGCGTTGGAGATGCCAACCCAGTAGCTGTCTGCTTTGCATCACTTTAGCTAACCAACTAACTGGAATCATTGTAGTTTAACTTACTTAAGAAATGTTGGAGTTGACACAAGATGGGCATGGATAAATGGATTCTAGTATTTCGCTATGCTAAAGCTAAGCTAGCTAGCTTGTGGTAAATGAGGTAAGTAGGTATGCACTGACCAACAGTTAGTTCGACCCATTTGCCAATTTATGGAACGTGTGATTTGGATGGAGTCGGCTTCTGCCAAGGTTGCATTGACTACTGCGACCACAATTGAGTTGTCACCTTATACACACGTGGACAAAATTGTGGGTACCCTTCGGTCAATGAAAGAAAAACTCACAATGGTCACATAATTTTTAAAAAATTCTATGAATGCTAACCAATGAAAGTCAGACATTGCTTTTCAACCATGCTTCAACAGAATTATTAAAAAAATAAACTCATGGAACAGGCCTGGACAAAAATGATACTGAAAATAATATGACCTAAGGGACATGTTAATTCAAGGTGTGTCCATTAATTAGCATCACAGGTGTCTACAATCTTGTAATCAGTCAGTGGGCCTATATATAGGACTCCAGGTCGTCACTGTGTTGTTTGGTGACATGGTATGTACCACACTCAACATGGACCAGAGGAAGCGAAGGAAAGAGTTGTCTCAGGAGATTCGAAAGAAAATTATAGACAAGCATGTTAAAGGTAAAGGCTATAAGACCATTTCCAAGCAGCTAGATGTTCCTGTGACTACAGTTGCACATATTATTCAGAAATTTAAGATCCATGGGACTGTAGCCAACCTCCCTGGACGTGGCCGCAGGAGGAAAATTGATGACAAATCAAAGAGACGGATAATCCGAATGGTAACAAAAGAGCCCAGAAAGACTTCTAAAGAGATCCGAGGTGAACTTCATGCTCAAGGAACATCAGTGTCAGATCGCACCATCCGTCGTTGTTTGAGCCAAAGTGGACTACATGGGAGACGACCAGGGAGGACACCATTGTTGAAAACAAATCATAAAAAAGCCAGACTGGAATATGCCAAACTACATGTTGACAAGCCACAAAGCTTCTGGGAGAATGTCGTGTGGACAGATGAGACAAAAATGGAACTTTTTGCCAGGGCACATCAGCTCTATGTTCACAGACGGAAAAATGAAGCATATCAAGAAAAGAACACTGTCCCTACTGTGAAACATGGAGGAGGCTCTGTTATGTTCTGGGGCTGCTTTGCTGCATCTGGCACAGGGTGTCTTGAATCTGTGCAGGGTACAATGAAATCTCAAGACTATCAAGGGATTCTAGAGAGAAATGTGCTGGCCAGTGTCAGAAAGCTGGGTCTCAGTCGCAGGTCATGGGTCTTGCAACAGGACAATGACCCAAAACACACAGCTAAAAACACCCAGGAATGGCTAAGAGGAAAACATTGGACTATTCTAAAGTGGCCTTCTATGAGCCCTGACCTCAATCCTATTGAGCATCTTTGGAAGGAGCCGAAACATGCCGTCTGGAAAAGGCGCCCTTCAAACCGGAAACAACTGGAGCAGCTTGCTCATGAGGAGTGGGCCAAAATACCTGCAGAGAGGTGCAGAAGTCTCATTGACAGTTACAGGAATCGTTTGATTGCAGTGATTGCCTCAAAAGGTTGTGCAACAAACTATTAAGTTAGGGGTACCATCATTTTTGTCCAGGCCTGTTCCATGATTTCATTTTTTTTTTATAATTCCATTGAAGCATGGTTGAAAAGCAATGTCTGACTTTCATTGGTTAACATTCATAGAATTCTTATTTATTATTACTTTTGTCAGATTAAAGTTATTTCTGTGACCATTGTGAGTTTTTCTTTCATTGACCGACGGGTACCAACAATTTTGTCTACATGTGTAGTTGACGTCACAGAAGGTTTGTCCAGTTTTCACAGAGTCCATGGACAAGATGTGGTGAGAGTACCAGCTTTAGCATGTTTTATACTTCATTGTCATCACCTCTGACCCAATCTGTGGCCTTTTTTCTGGCTCATCCAGAGAAACCTATTGATTTGCTGTGATGCTTCCTCTTTAAAGGGGACTAGTGGACCTAAACCATGGAAGCAAAATAAATAAATACCCAGCGCACACAGAGCTAGTGTTGCAATTTGTCACCTGCTGGCTATACCTGCAAAGTAAGCAGTAAGGAACCTGATTTGGATCAGAATCAGAATCCTGATGGAAGAGATCTTAGTGCTTACCGTCAGCTTCTTCTAAATATCCAGTTTTCACACAGTGGGGATCAAAAGAGCTCAAGTGTTGTACATTACGACTTGCACTCTTAAATCCCACAGCTGACAGTTCTCTGCTATTCTGACATACTGGGGTTCAGGCATCCTCTGGCTTCATCTCCTGCTTCAGCGTGATGCTTTTAGAGTCTTACTCAGAACTTGCGGTTCAAAGGCATGAGAAAGAATGTCTAGCATGCTTGGAAGAAAAAAAAGAAAGAGAGGTTTTTCTGGGGTGTTGCTTAACTCCGCTGATGCATGTATTCCTGATAATAACAGTTTAGCCACAGAGCTCTTGACACCCCCGACTCAGCTTCATATCCTGAGAAATTATGATTAAGGAAACCGATTAGGGATTATTTTTATCTTTAAGGAGAGACATCTGCATAAATACGCAGCCGATTTTTAGCACCACAGCCTAAGTTATGACAGTGACTGTAATTCACAGGGGCCAGAATTGTGTTCTCGGAAATGCGTGGGACTGGGGCATAAATTATTTCCTCTTGTTCATATCAATAAATTTAAGGAACCTGTTTTTTTCTGGAACTTTCCTCTGGAATCAGAGCAACTTGGCCTCTTTTGTTTTTTTGGAGTGGAAACCAATACCATCTCTTGCTACAGACTGATTCCAAGAGGCCCTTTGTGTGCGCTATTGATGCCGGGCCAAAATGTTTCCTCCAGCTTAATTTATCAGTTGTTCAGATTATGCCTGCCAAATTAGCACTAAGCCTAGTGTCATTTGTTAACGTGGTTTTGAAATGCCTCTGTGAGAAAGATTTCGGCTGCTGGTGAAGAACAGGAACATTGTTTTTCATCTGATGGGGGTGTTTCAGGTCTTTGCAGAGTACTAGGAGTGATGCGCTGTGGCTTTGCACTCCCTGGAGCGATGCCATGATTCCCATTACTGAATTTTCCAGGGCGCTAACTAGAGCCAGAGTTCTCGCCTTGCTTCTGACAGTTTTAGCCAATTAAGAAGGACGAATCAATGGCAAAGTGTAATTTGTTTCCTCTTGGCCTTGCAGGTGATGCCAGTGCAGGCTATGTTAAATTTATAGCAGAAACACTAAAACTGCCATGTGGGCTTAAACAAATGAAGCACATTTATCATGATCAACCTAAAGTGGGGATCACGGGCATGGAGTCGCAGTGCCTCTAAACCAAAGCCCCTGGCCAAATATAGCAAAGCTAGCTATTCCTCCAAGACATCAAATGGAAAGGACATCTTAGTTCACATTAAATATTGCCCTGAAAAATGACCTGGCAGTGGCTCAGGCGTAAGAAGTGTTAACGTTGGCACTTCCAGTGTGTACACTTACGGTAAATTGTTTTAGTGTTTATTTGACGGGATATGCACCGGGGATTGATGGATGAGAAATCAGACATCTTCTCTCATCTCCTATCTTTCCTTTTTCAGTCATATTGACTGGGAACGCAACCGAGGAGAGGACGGCACGCAAACGGCTCATCATTGAACATTTCCTCAAGTGCCAAGTGCAGCTAACTGTACGGTTCAATAAGAGCTGTCTACTGTCCTACCAGGCCAACTGAGTGCCCTCGGCTTCTAGATGTCATCACTCGCTTTCGACACGCTTTCGCTCCATTCATAGTGAACTCTTTCTAGCGACCAAAAAGAAATAACATCCCCATCACAAGCTTGGCTTAGATGTATGACTCTTTTTTTTTTTAATGGTCGCATTGTGAGACACGACTATTAACAAAACAAGTTACACATGAATTATGTGCAGTAACAGTGAGAAATCGCTTTCTTTAAGTAAAGTAAGCCCTGCCAGGGGTTCTAGGAGGACATGACAAGATGACTAAAAACAGCACCATACATACTTGGCCTAATTTCCAGCACCACATACCGCTGACCTAATCTGACCTAACGCTATAATCAGCTCCCCCTGTGCTGCTGTTCTGAAACTCACGGCTGCCATCTTAGCAAGGTAACAGGCCTTGTTTGTTTGAAAAGGAAATTACCGCAGGAATGCGAAGGCGAATGCAACTTTTTATGTGTTCATGCTGCACGGTGTGTCTACGTTGTTCAGTTTTTCACCTTTCTTATTAAGTAGAGGAGCACGCTCAAACACAACCAGACTATTGTTTGAAGGAGGATCCCGAAACCTTTTCCTTCAAAATGCCGTTGTTGCAGGAGTGCATGTTTTCCATCCATTTAACACTCATTATCCATCCATCAAGATCCACTGGACTCAACTTCAGCTCAAGCTATTAAAAACAGCTCCTCTTTCACGGCATCCCTTCAATCCCACTTAACAAGTAAACGAGTGTGTAACACTAAATGGTGAAACACACTCCAGACTTGTTTTTTTTTTTTTTTTTTTTTTTGCCAGCTAGCAATAGTCCTAATAAGCTTCAACTTTAAGCAGTTTTTACCTAGATGCTCCGTTCTCACCAAGGAAGACTTCAAATTTATGACTTGTTATGCTTTGCTTAAATCTCCCTAACACCATTACATAACATGCCGAAGGAAATGTACACACTAATGGGAAGAATGGTGTAAATCCATCAGTGGACTGTAAATTAGAGCCAGGCACTTTTGTGTGTGGATTACATCGCGGGGGGGATAATGGCTTGCTGGAGAGCGCCGTCATGATGGACGGTGGTTTTTGACGCTACAATAAATCGACCCTTAGCCACAAATTGCAGACCAGTGACTCCCAGACAGAATGGACCAAGATGTCACCAAATGCCTGACGTCTGAATCTCTTTTTCTTCACTGAATAAATACAGGCTTGTGTGAATTTAGACGCATTACGGTCTGGAAGAACTACAACTAAAAGATGACCGAGCAGAGGTTAGGTCTCTTTTTCGGCACAAGAACGTCTCCGAGAGCATGGTACCTACAGACTGGACGTCCAGCACCATTTCCGCCTACGTCAAGCTGTAGAAACTCTGCGAAACTGCAGGCATTATACGCATCACTAATATACAAATGTCATCAATGAGAATTCGGAAGGGTTAAGATGAACATATAAAGCTTGGAGAGGCCACAATTCATGGTCTGGACTGCTAACGTTACTGCAAAACTGGAAGAAGTTGCTGTGATGTAGAATTAGACACATTAGAACCACATGTCTATCAATGAGCTGTGAAAGAACGAAATAACATGCTAATGACTCCCTGAGAGAGAGAGAGAGAGAGAGAGAGAGAGAGAGAGAGAGAGAGGGCGGGATCGAAGGAGAAAAAGAAGGAGAGAGAAGAATGTTCTGGGAGGATATAACAATTCATAGGTCGTAATAAGAGCCAGAAAAGTGAGGTCTCGTGCATCTGAACAGATCACCGTCGACTGTTAGACGTGACCCTTCATATCGCAGACCTTGCAATAATTTCCATTATCCGAAAAAATAAGGCTCTGGAAATGCAAAATGTCTGATGTGGTGGTGAATTGAGACGTTGTTCTTCATTAGTTGCTTCATTAGAGGCTTCTGATTTCAATCCATCCATCGTGCTAGGAATTGGGTTAGCAGCCAGTGGAAAGCAGTGCTGAGCTCCAGATTTCTCTAACCATATTAACAGTCTATGGCCTGAAGATGGAGTTAATTAGATGGAGGTCACTCGACTGCTCGATGCTTCTCATCCGTCATCGGCTCCATAGAGGAGAACTGGTGGTTTGGCTTTCGTTCTACCGGATAGTTTAACTTACTATTACAACACTTCAGCAAATAACCTTCAATATCTGCACATCTGTAATCTTAATCTCTAAACCAGATCACATTGTTTTAAAGACAGCTTGATCTACAAGCATGTACCTCACAGTTAAAGACAACGGATTCCCACAGTTTTCCCACGTAGCTTTTCTGTTGTTGGGGGGTTTTTTTTCAGGAATTTTGGCTCCGAGAGTGGGACAGGTCAGAGCAGGAGCTGAGTAATCTGCGGGAGTGTGATTGATTGAGGGAGAGATATAAGGAACCCTGGGCTGTCGACAGAGTACACTAATATTATGGTAAATTGTACAGGGAGGTACGGCGGTGAGCAACCACGCACACTGACTGAACTATGAGTCTGTTTCGCCTTTTCACTCCCTACGGAAAAGTCAATCCCTGCGAAAGAGGGGGAGAACCGGTATATTGGGGAAGCCATAAATGATCCAATGTAACTAGACAGCTCGTAGCAGGTTCTTGTGCATACAATGTGCAACGCAAGCATGCAGGAGTCCTAAAGTTCCTTTAGATTGTAATACATTATATTAACTGGTTACTAGTATTGTGAGTTATAGTACAGTAATACAATAATAATAATAATAATACAACAATAATAATAACAATAATAATAATAATAATAATAATAATAATAATAATAATAATAATAATAATAATAATAATAATAATACAATAATAATAATAATAATAATAATAATAATAATAATAATAATAATAATAATGTATTGACCAAGAGATGTCCCAGAAACCATCTCGACCATAAGATCTTATGCAAATGTCTTTAAGGTAGGTCAAATCTGGATCTGTAGACAATGGCAGGAATAATGCTCAAACTGACATCACCTGATTTCTCAGTATTTGTATGGACGCTGAATACAATTACACAGATCAACCATAACATTACAACTCAAAGCATTAAGCTCATGTGTAGGTTCACCTTGTGCCCCCTGGGCAGCTCTGTTTCTCTCTGGGCAGGACTTCACGAGCTCTCTGGGGTGAGGTAACGATCCTTTGGGTGCTGTGGTTTGGAGGAAGAGGTCTCCATGGATCAGGTTTGTTTGTCCATGCACGCTTACTTGGATTGCGATCTGGAGAGTTTGAGGGCCACATCAACAACCTTGAACTCTTTTCCTGATACCTTTCTATCATTTTTTTTTTTTTGTAGTTTATGCTGCTTTTTTTTGTAAGATCAGACTAGACTGGCTGGCATTTTCCCCCAGGCATTAATGAGTCTTGGTCATGATCAGTTCAGCTGGTGGCGTTGTTAGTGTCACGGTTGCTTGGTGTATACTGAACATTTCTTAATGCATAAGAGCTGATGTTGATCCATGCTGCGATGATTTCCTGATTTAGTGCAGTGATTGCTCTGGGACAATTCTGATAAAATACTGATTAAATTCAGAAATGCCTGAGAAGAATTAAGCGGTGTTATGTCTGGCTCTGTTTCCACCTTCTATTCTTAGTTTTCAAGGCAGTTTTGGGTCTGAAATACGAAGAAAAATATCAGTCTTTTGGGCCGCATTGTATTTACTGTATAAACATTTTGAAATATATATTCAGACATAACGTCCAAATTTTGACTTGCAGTGTATAATAATACATTTTATCCAGGCTTGCAGTAAAGACCTAATAAAGAGCATCCGATCATTTAGCATTTCTGTAGAGGGTGTGTGTTTGTTCTCTTGGCATTGCTGCAGAGGATGCAGCTTTATTACAGTGACAGAATGCCATTGGCTATATGGATGATCATTCGGGGAAGAAATGACTCCTGAGACAAAGCTGCTCATTAGTGTAATGATTTTATTTATTTATTTATTTTTATTTCTAGTCAAGATTGATTGCTGATAACATATAATGAAGCGTCTAGAGATGTCTGAGAAGAGGAAATGGCTAATTGAGTTGTCACTGTCAATTAAAACCCAAAGTGCTTGCTGTCTGTTATGGATGTGTTTGTGTGTGTTTATGTGTGTGTCTTATCTGGGTTTTGATTGCATTTTTAATACACTGAAGCCTGCATCTATTGTGTGTGTGTTGGGTGGAGGTTTACTGGATGTATCAGGTTTTGCATCTTAGTGTGTCCATATTTTTTCTATTCTGTACAGAACTGGCATATACATTCTCTATTATGTAATCAAGTCTGATGTGTAATATAAAAGCACAGAAGAGAATGAGAGATGTAACTCTGTGCGCGTGTGTGTACAGTTGTGTATGTGTGTTTCCTATATGCTCTAGTGAAGAAGAGTTCAGCAGCACACTTTGATCTGTCAAAGCTAAAGTGCAAGAAGACATGGGGATGAGAGCACGAGTGGGCGGTGACGGGAGAGAAGAAGGAGAAAAAACAAGCAGTGATGCGATGAGGAAGGCTACAGACACTGTCGAATAAGAGAGAGAGAGAGAGAGAGAGAGAGAGAGAGAGAGAGAGAGAGAGAGAGAGAGAGAGAGAGAGAACAGGACACCAGATAAAAAAAGACAGGAAGGCAGATAACAATAACAGAGCAGGTTCAGATCAAACCGGAGACGTCCGGTCTCATGCCAGCATTAACCCAGTCAGATCTCTCCATCCTGCCATCTCACCCAGTGCCCAGCCAGCAGGAGAGCAGGGAGATGAGCCAGAGGGAATCCTGTGAGATTTAGTTGAGCGCAGAGCGCTGGTGAATAGGGAGGATGAGCTATTAGGTGTTGGAAGGGAGAACAGGTGCTGTGGAACAAGGCTGAAGAAGTGATGAGTACCAGTGATAAGGATTATGGATGAGACAGAGAGAGGGAAAAGAGTGACAGCGGAAAAGAGGAAGAGAGAGAGAGAGAGAGATGATTTGGAGGAAAAACAACTGAGACCATTTGGAAGTAGGTGAGTTCTCTGAGAACATCAGAGACGTACCGAGATCCCAAATGGCTGAATCGTTACAGCTACACAGATACAGCTCCTAGCTACACTGGAAAAGATTTCAGTAGGAAGGAATGTGCATCTGTTTTAATCCCATCATGCTTTGATCGAACAGCTTTACTTTGACATGGACAGAAATCAAAGAAGCTACTGAGTCAGTACTCAGTACATTTGTATGTTATATAATGCATACAACTACTAAATAAAATACTAAAACAAAAATAGAAAAATAGAGAAAAGAAAAATACTGCATTTTATCTATAATCCACAGAAATAGAGCAGATCAGACTACAGATTCACCTTCTCACACTATAAACAGATATAATAATGGTGATCAGCTATGTTTTTATTAACAAAATTACAATTAATTTAATTTCTCCAGGTCTCAAACTGGGGTCCATGGCGCATAACAAAGACACCCATGACGAGCTTGTGCAGAAACTGCATCCCAACATTAATGCATGTAAATCATATCAATGTGATAATTCTGTAATTAAAATCTTATTCAAAATATGTTAAAGGTTGGAACGTTCAAGGAAAACAACTACAAAAATATTATTGCGCATGCTTAAATAATGTGACTAACTGCCTTTTGAATACGTTTGACTGTAAGATAAAGAAGGCTTTTCAGTTAAAAGGGTCCCTGACTGCAAAATAATAAATAAAAAGAAATAAATAAATTTTAAAAGCTGTGGGTTTTAATTGATCAATAACTCTTGGATAATCAGTGTACAAAAGTTAAAGGTCTGCTTTTGCGACTTAAAGGTTGACAGACGAATCCCCAAAACAACAAACTAGCATTGTTGGAGCAAGACCATTAACACTCTAATTGTGTGTTACTTCGAATATAAACATACACAAAAACAAATGAACGGAAATGTTGAATTAAAACCAATACAAACCAAGGCAAATGTTGTGTGCGCGTGTGTGTGTGTGTGTGTGTGTGTGTGTGTGTGTGTGTGTGTGTGTGTGTGTGTGTGTGTGTGTGTGTGTGTGCGTGTGTGTGTGTGTGTGTGTGTGTGTGTGTGTGTGTGTGTGTGTGTGTAAAAATGTCCCTTAAAAGTAACGTCCCCCCGTCCCCCCCGTCCCCCCCCATATCAGTTGACATATCAGATAGACTTAATTGCTTTCCTTAGTTAAGACTCTACCTGTCTATACATTTTTTAGTGAGGTAGGATTAAAAAAAAATCTGTTTTGGGAAACTATCAGGTATCACAGAAATATCTGGTCGATGTATTGAAGCTGCTTTATTTTATTTTTAGTTTATAATCAGGACAAAAACAGGGGGGAGAAAATAAAGTGTGACTGGAGTGTTAAAGGGTGAGCCAGGTTCCTTTAATAAGTCTTGCAAAGGAAAGCAGGAGAGGAGGAGGAGGGGAGAAGAGAAGCGAAAAGAGGAGGAGAGTGTGTTATAGGAAAGGAGAGTGAAAGAAAGGGGAAGAGAGCCTCTGTGCTGCTGCACTTCTTATGACATCAGGTAAGCCAGGACTTCCAACTGTTGTTGTGGTCATAAATTACTGCACCTACCGTTGATCATAAACTAGGAATTGCTTTAGCAATCTTCTTTTGTATTCTCGTTGTCGTCGTTGTCATCATCATCATCATCATCATGGACTATTTTGTTTGTGCAGTTAATCTTAGTAAATGTTCAACCATCACAATAAACTGAAATCTATACTTAAATGTCCTATATCTGTGTATTCGACATTTTTATTGTAAAAGACTATTATTCTTGCATAATAATAATAATAATAATAATAATTACAATAATAATAATAATAATAATAATAATAATAATAATAATAATAATAATAGTTTCTTGTGATCTGATATAATTTATCAGATATTAGATTTATATATTGCTTTTTATGATAAAAAAAATATGTCTATCTATCCTTTTTATGACCAGGGGGGCTCCTGGGCCTGATTTCATTAATCTAGTTGGTTCCTAACGCTTGGGTCATGCTTGGATACAAAAGTCCTGCATAACTTTATTTATCAATGCAAAATTCAGTGTGAAAGGGGATGAGAAGCAGGGGGGGTATTTGGGTGGGGGGGTGTGATGGTTTGGACCAGGAGTCTGACCAAGTGACCTACAGCCTGATTATGGGTCATTAACTGGAGCCTCAGAGTATTTCAATTACTCAAGAACTTCCAATCAGACAGATAAATTACACTGGCACCACACACACACTTACACACGTATACACATACACACATATACCTCACTTAAACATGAATAAATCATGCGCCTTCCACGAGGAAATTTGTGAATGTTCATACACACACTCTCTCTCTCACACACACACACACAAACACACACAGAGAGAGAGAGAGAGAGAGAGAGAGAGAGAGAGAGTGGCCAAGGACGTTCACACAGCCTTGTTTAACATACATATAACGTGTGGACTCTGGAGAAACTCTGCGAATATCCAAATAAAATAACTCACATGTCAGTGTTCAAATCCTCCCCAAGAGCTGCACATAAACACAGACACGCAAAAAAATATCAACCATCAAACCTATACACACCTATATACCTACAGCCATATCTACATGGCAGACACACATAATCCTATATATCTATACACTTGCACGCGCACACCTATATACATAAACACATGAGCGCGCATGTACGCACGCAGACACACACACACACACACACACACCTACACTAGGCCTATAGAACACTGTTCTCATGTAGCATGTAAATAAATTTCTAACATCACATTATTTCTGGGTAGAGTTGCACGTGCACAACACATAGAAGACTGAAATAAAAAATAAATAAACAAATCAATAAATGGATTAATTAATAAATTACTCCTTCTCTTTCGCCAACCTGTGAGTTTGTGACCCACGATTACGGATCGGAACTTTACATCGGAATATATATATATATATATATATATATATATATATATATATATATATATATATATATATATATACACAGTGTGTGTGCTATATAATTTTAATTTACATTCCATATTTAAACTGTTTGTGTAAGCTTAACGTAGTCATATCTGTAAATATCTGACTTTCTGATTTTATTTTTCTCAGGCCGTACATTAGGAATTATTAGCTTCCGATCGGTTTCATTTCCGTTCACTGTAATAACTGCAGTCAAAAAAAAAACATAAGCAAACATTTTAATAATAGCTATAAATAACAAAATAGTAGCCTGAAAAAAATACAATTTGGTTGGATAATCTTTTTTATTTTTCTTATGGGATTTACTGAAACTTTATCTCAGAAGAGTTACATACATTCTAGTTCAAATTTGTGTATATATTGTACTATATACTCATGAGTTGAATTATTTAGTAAAGTAATATGGAAATAATGTAAAATAACGCAAAATACACAAAACATTTTACCAGGTTAAAACACTATTTCCGTGAAGAAAAATAATAATAATTTGTATTTTTGAAATGTTGTAAAACCTTAAACAAGAATAAAATAAGGCCTTTAAGCACCCAAAAAAAATTATTAGATGTAACGCCTGAAAAAGTTACACCACGACGCATGTCAATTTACATGCGTAAACAAATTATTGTTTTGCCTTTTTTGGGGGGAAAAACACTGGAGCACCATTAAAATTAACGAAGACACATCAAACATCATAGACCCTGCGTTATTCAGACAACTATTTTTTCTTACTATTCTATATAAATTCGAGACCAGTTGGGTAAAATTGCATTTTAATAACAGTGCAAATTTCTAGCTAAATTCTCACACAAATAGCCTACAAAATGTACTTTGGGAAGTTACAGCATTAAAACTGAGCACTTGAACTACTTGGATATATTGAGTTTTTAATGTTTTAACCATTTTTCTTTTATTCCCTGAACAAACGGCAGCAACGTGTCTTTTTATGGACAACGCAACCAACGTCCATGTACATATTACACATAAATAGCAGTTTATTAGCATCCACAATCACATGGATTTTCCCAAGAAGTGTTTTATATATATATATATATATATATATATATATATATATATATATATATATATATATATATATATATATATATATATATATATAATTTGAGCTACTGTAGAGTGTGGAATTTTAAAAAGAAATGGTGCCCTTCTAAAAAAAAAAAAAAAAAACTTGTGTACACACACACATAATTATGGAAAAGCCTGAAAACCTGAATGTGATGTGTTTGAGGCAGCCTTTCAAACAAACTGCAGAGATCACAGCAGAGATGGTTATGAGGTTGTATTTGAAACAGTTACAAATGTAATCAACAATTAACTAAAAATGAAACAAGATTTCAATTCACAACATTTCAACTCTAAAAACACCTAAACAATTTAGAAATTAAAATTTTCCTCTACTTACAAATTTTCAATTTCCATTTTTTTTTTAAAAACAGGTTTGCATTGCCTAAATGTCTAAAATATGTCCAGTCAACATGCATGGCACGTGCACGTCATAAATAACACACACTGAGTAGTATCGGCTATTTGTGTATATATTCCGCAATATTAAGCGTATTAATAATAAACGCTTCCAGAGCTTGAAGAGGGCTGTGGTGCAGTTTAGGAGTGTAATCACCCTGCGAAGCGGCTTCCTCCTCCTCCTCTGCGCGCGGATTGGTCAGGAAACGCTTTAGTGTGCGGTATAAAGGAACTTCGAGCAGCACAACATGAAGCTGCGACTCACACATCAAACGGAAAAAAATCCACATGAGAGCTGCACAAACAGCTACAACAGTGCATGGAATCTCTCTCTTTTCACTTTCATATCCAGCAGGGATTTGTGCCTCGGACACTTTCGCATGACCGAGACTTGCTTTAAGATGAGTTTCTAAAAGAAAGTCTTCACTGGTTCCTAGTGGGACGTTTGCTCGTACTGGGATGTGCACTACGGAGTAAGTAGCCTAGGTGACTTTTAGAAGTTATAACTACATTGTCTGAAATATGTTTTGCTCGGTATCAGTTTTAAATTTTGTAAAGGACAGATAGAGAGCCTCGTTCATTTCACTCATCCAAGAAGAACGAATGTTGCACGACTTCTCTTTTTTTTTCTTCATTTTCTCGCACAACAAATAGAAGCAATCTGAGAGAGTGGGGGGAGAAAAGAATAAGAAAATAAATAAATAAATAAATACAATTCGAAAGAGCGAAAGCGCGCTCCGTTTTTGCAGGACACTATCATGAGTTTGGTAGGAGGCTTTCCTCACCACCCGGTCGTGCACCATGACGGCTACTCGTCCTCCTTTGCAGCAGCAGCTGCAGCCGCCGCCGCCGCTAGCCGCTGTCACGAGGAAAGCCCTTATTTCCACGGGTGGCTCATCGGGCACGCGGACATGTCCCCGCCGCCGGACTATGGCATGGCGCCTTCGTCCTACAGCCCCGAGTACACCACCAATAACGCCGCCGGCGGTGTGTGCGCGCCCGGGCCTGGCTTGGAGCACGGGCCCTATGGAGCAGGCGGCGCTGGAGCGCTCGTCCCGGGCATGATGGTGGTGCCGCGCGCCGTGAAGCGGAGGCCCACGGCGAACCGGAAAGAAAGACGCAGGACTCAGAGCATTAACAGCGCGTTCGCCGAGCTGCGCGAGTGCATCCCGAACGTGCCCGCAGACACCAAGCTCTCCAAGATCAAAACGTTGCGCCTCGCTACCAGCTACATCGCCTACCTCATGGACATCCTGGACAAACACGAGCAGCACGGCGGCGGCGAAACGGAGGCCTTCAAGGCCGAGTTCAGGAAGGCGGACTCCAAAGAAGAGAGGAGGAAGAAAGAAACGGTGCGTGTTTCTGTTTTCCTTATTATTAACACTATTTCTTCCAACCGATGATACATAGAAACACTTCACAAATATCCATACAACCTTTTTTTTTTTCACGGATCAAAAGAATCAGAACATGCATTGCTTTATAGCCTCATGATTATTTTTAACAAACCTGGCGGTAGATTTTATTTCTTCTTGCTGCAAACTTGAGTGTGTGTATTTATGGGTATTAAAGCATCTTAAATTTTAGAGCACGCAGGGCTTTGTCATTTCCACCACAAATCTATCAATTAGGCTATAACACTGTTATAAGACTGCTGAAAGTACATCTCGTGTTAGCAATGTATTTTAATCACAGTTATGTATCACTGGCAAAGTAGAGAAAATAAATATGCTGCAAACTAGTGTAGCTTTACTGCACATAGTTTATTACCTTAAAAATACAGAGCAATTTAGTTTTCCCAAAATGTCGTACACTAATAAGCACGGGTAAATAGCATCAGAAATATTACTCTATGTGCACCGGTATTTTAAAAGACGTTTTATTGATACTTAAAAACGTAAAAGTTTAGTCTAGTTAGATTTTTCACAGTTCTCACTAACTTTGCATATTGGATTTAATAGATTTATAGTTTTAAGTTGATACTCATACCTTATTAATGCTGCGTTATCGTGACGTTATCCTCGCTCAGGGCATAAAACCATTTAGATACACTACGTTTAATCAGAAGCTTATAATGATAATAATACAACTTTTATATTTGCATTAATCCGTATGCTATTCAGTTAACGTTTAAGATATTTACGGCAACTGGCTTCTTTTACTTTTCTCATTTTCTTAGATTCTTTTTTTACCAAACAGGATTTTTTTTTTTTTTTTGCGTCAGTAATAGGTCTAGTGGGTGCAAAACATATTTGTTAGATTTGTAATGTTTAATAATACAAAATGTTTTGTAAATGCAATATTTATGCAGGAAATTTGCTCAAGTCTGCAGCATGAACAGTCCCCTTTTCTTCTATTTTTGCTAGCCGTGTTTTAGCGGTTTAGCAGCCGTCCTTGTACACGACAATATGTAAAATTAAAATATAATTTAACTATACAAATGAGGCAAGTATTTCATATAAGTATACATATGGCTTCTTTTTGTAGTAGTGCATAAATATTTGTTGACGTTAAATGTAACTAGCATAAACTGTCATTTCACAACAGGTATATAGTGAATACAGGGGTTATAATTATTGGAATTGGGGTTTGGTTTTTGTCATAAACCATGTCAATAAAAGGATGCTTTTTCTTGTGTTTGGAACAGAATGAAGTTTTGAAATGTTCAGGGAGCAGCAATGACAAGAAACCCAAAGGGAGAACTGGTTGGCCGCAACACGTCTGGGCTTTGGAACTGAAACAGTGAACTTAAAACAAAAAAAACAACCTTGCATTGAGGCCTTTCCATGTCATGTTTTTTACACTAACTTTATTTAATGGAATATTTATGTGCAATTTCTACGGACAATGGATCCTTGAAGACAAAACAAACAAACAAAAAAACATTCCATTTTTAACAGGAGGATGCCCCTCTTGGTAAGGGATTGTGTTGTTGCTATTGTTGTTGTTGCTATTGTTGTCTAGTTTGTGGTGATTATCTGCCACTGAAGTGAAAGTGTAGGTCTCTCTCTTTCTCTTAGAAAAAAAAATAGCCTATCAAGTGAGAGGTCGAGAAAATTATGAAACGGTTTGAAATAACGTTTCAATTGGAGAAAGAAAAAAATACCAATGTCATGAAGTGTTATGTTGTGATGTTTTGTTGTGGTCGTATATATAGGAATCTCTCTGGTCGTGTTTGAAACCTAATGTTGAGTCCATTCAAGTGCACTTCCGTCCAGACACCAGAAGTTTATATAAAATAATAATAATAAATATCTGAAGATGTAAACGATGTAATGAATTCAATAAACCACTGTGTTTTAAATGAACATAATCTTCTGTTTGCATTGATAAACATGTAGATAAAGTAGATGTCTAATTTCTAAAATAATAATAAGAAAAAGTAACTACAAGCAAATAAACCGGTCAAAATGCAATACCGCTTGACCAAGAGTAAATAAAAATATAGATATTTTCACAAAACCAACTATCAGAAACATAAAACAGAGATGCATGATTCTAAAACGCTTTTAGCTCCTCGTCATTAGACGTTGGTTTAGTTGCACGGATTTATAAACAGAGAATTTATATTTGTTTTAATTTCATGTTTAATGCCATTGTGCACGGTTTTATCGCAGTTTTAGGACTTCTATAGGCTACATTCCATGCACACACGACACGCATCCAATGCGTAGCCATTAAATATCGCCGATGTATTGATTTTTTCAGTGCTGGTGTGAATGATTTTGACTAGTAACAACAACGGAATTTTATGCACGCTACTTCACACGGACATTATATATATTATTATTGTATACAAAGCTAATGCCAGGATTGAAATTTAGGGAGATCGTTTTTTCCTCCAATCAGCTGAAGGAGCAGACACACTGGAGCCGGCGGTGTAAAAGAAAAAATGCAGGATTGGCATTAGGAGTGAAATAAGTGCGGAGGGTCAGACTGAGGTGGACTATCGGATGTGCAGGTGATTGATAACACGACTATCAAAACTCTGGGGTTATCCCGAAATGCGGGGGGTTTGGCGATTAAATCAACTCTGTTAGTTCTGATATAAATGCGATTTTAAGCAATCCAGGCTTGATAAACATAAATAAATTAATTCATCGTTTAATGCATTGGTAGTCCTGTAAATAATAAGCTAGAGCTATATAGTCTATATTTATTTTTCCTCTTAAACATGAATGTTTTTACATTAACACAGACATGTAAAAAGTAATTAGGCACTTTCCATACATTTAAAGTAAAACTATTTTTATAGAACGTAAGGTTTAGCTTGACATATTTCCAATCATACATGTTTCACCATTTTCTTTAAATTGGACTACAATATATTTACATTTTCCAATTCCAACTTCAATATTCCAAGCTTTTTTTTTTATTTGAACAGTCCACCCTCGGGTTGAACAACAATCTGGCCTCCGAAAACCAGAAATTGCTCTGGAATTTTTACTTCTAGGTACGATATATATATATATATATATATATATATATATATATAGATAGATAGATAGATAGATAGATATATAGATATATTCCAATGTAAAATCAGAAAGAATTAAACAAACACGCATAATACATGCAATACATTCTGGTACAAACGTTTTTTTTAAATCAGGATAAATGTTTTTTTTATGTAGGATGACAACGTTTTTTTTTTGGCGGGGGGGGGGGTCACATCTTTACATTGTACATATATATTCTGTGAAAGAACTGTTGCAAGCTTCTATGTAAAGCATTAAGGACTTCCCCAAAACAGTTACTTTTTTAAAAGAGCTGATGGATTTAACCCTCTTATCTGTAAACCAGTGAGGTATTATATTTACAATGAAAAAAGTATGCACGCAACCCAGCGGCGCACATTCAGTTATGAAGCGCATTGAAGGCAATTTAAATCTATCCGATTGCATTAGATAGTCTAATCACGCATCAGGCTACGCGCACTCTATCGTTTGCTTTCAATTGGACCGATAATTATAGCCAAGATAATTTGTTGTCTCTGTCAAGATGGCGTCTGAGATAAAAATAAAAAAAATCAACCTCCTTGATTAAAGATAGAGATAATTTTTTGACCCTACGGTGACCCGCTGCTTCTCTAACCCTCAGTAGTTGAGTCCAAAATGTCTGATCGTGCTTATGAGGCTTATATTAAGTCCACAGCAACAGTGGTATTTGTTTATTCATCTCATTTTGTAACGTAAATAAGTGGTGTAGGCCAGCAACACTAACACGTGCTATCAGAATGGTCCAGGTTGCGTTCTGATTCCATGGAAACGGATCGTTCCATTGTGCTGGAATGGAGGTGGAACATGAAAAACGGGTTAATTAAAGAAACTGAGACGGAAAATAGCATGTATTATTAGGATGTCACAGTATATTTATTTAAGTTATTATTTTATAATCATACGGTGTTGATTTAGGGGATTGTCTACAGATTCTGACATTCAGTGTTCCCACTGAAGCTTTGAGGAGGAAGAGAAAACTGAGTTTGGGGTTGCAATCCTAGAGAGTGCGCCATCTAAGATCAAAACCTATTATTCAAATACCTTATCGCACAATGGGAGACCAAACCAACTTTTATAACCAAGTTGTAAAAATAACAAATAGATACTTTGTCTTATTTGTTTCAGTGATATACAGCACGATTACCATGAGTCACAGGCCTAATCACTCAGACTGCTATGCCTTTGTCTCTGTGCCAGTGATGTTAATGTTAAGCTCTAGCTCGCACTTTACTGTGCCATGATATAGATTTTAAAGCATGTGGACCGAATGAGATCTCTCTTCCCTGGTATTAACAGACATATGTAAACGATTAAGTTCACAAGTCCCTCCTCCACGGTTTTGTTCAGTCTGCACTGGGGTTTAGCAGACATATTGAGGTCAGAACAGACGGTATAGAGAGCCATCAGTGGATCTCCATCCCAGTCCTGGCGACCTCTCGTTGTGGTTGTATTATCTACAATATCCTTCACCTGGAGTTCAGGTGTTGCGGGTGCAGTGAGGTGTATAGAACTAGAGAGGCCCAGCAAGAGCTAAGAACATCTACGACTACCATGCATCTAGTACACGCGACTGTAAACCAAAGAACACTTTGAGTCATCTAAACGTATTGTGCTAAGTGGTATCATTTCGTAGTACATTTATAGCCAACTATGTCGATATATATACAAATAAGTATATAAGTACAGTAGGGTTTGGTTTGAGACGCAGCCCACTTGAATTCGAATGTAGGCCTTACGTGACATAGAAAAAAATACAATGATGTCATTTTTGTGTGTGGAATGTTAGAGTACTAACACAAATAAAAGGCCGGAGAATGTGCCTACGGCTTTGTGTTGGCAGACAGTAGGATCTCAGACTGATACGCATCTGTAGGCGCGTAAACAGGTTTATTCTAGAGTCTGGAGGCTTTAAAAAACGGGATTTTGTTTGCTAGAATTCTTCCCCTTTCCACTTTCAAAACTGGTTAGCTAGCCTACCTTGTAAAATAAACTCAACATGGACTCAAGTAAGTACTTGTATAAAATGAAAACGTTGGAAATGGAAAATATTGGAAAGTAATATAACTTATCGGTATGGATTACATGCCATGTCACTGGTAGATGGTTTTGAGAGATTAATGTAAAAAAATTACTTAAGGCTTGTGCAACGTAATACTAACCTGCAAAAAGGAGAGAGAGAGAGAGAGAGAGAGAAAGAGAGAGAGAGAACCATGATGCAGCTAACGTACGATTTGTGTCCTTTCTTATTACACCAGCTTTGCGCTGTAAAATATTCTTAATGTTCATATGCATAGATGAGATTAAAACAATATATCGAAATTTAATACTGTATAAAATTGCGTTACTCCTAAAAATGGGATTATATTAGTATGGTATAACCTTTCCTTGTGTTGGAGGATATTTGCTGTTTTGCTGGGTAGGACTTGTCTCTTTTAAAAAAACTATTTAATCTCTATACTAAAATAACATTCGAGTGTCTTACTGAAAGAACGTTTACGGTCGCTTACATACTGTAAAAGAAACTGAAATTACTGCTGCTTTGTTCAAATCTTTCGTAAAGCTGGCTAAATCTATGTAGAAATCCATAGTCACTGTTCCTGTTGCATTAGACGTCCAGCCATTACTGTCTACTGTAGCTTTAGAGTAAAACGAATATAGGTACTAGGTCTCTATTTCCAGAATTTGGTTTGATCATTAATGGGAGATCATTGCCAAAGCGTCACTGTAACCCCAATGTGCTTTTTTTTCGGTATATACCAAAAATGTAGTATTTGTATTTTTTACAAAGTAAAACATTTGGCGCGGTTGTACTGCGCATATTGTGCACCATCAGACGCATTTGGTATTCACGGCCATTTATGAATCCTAAAGCGATGCGCCTGGTTCAAGTTCACCGTCAAACATCTAAAAATGTCAACAATGCTAGAATATGATGCTCTTATTCTAAGAAATTAATAGTTCACTGTGTATGAGAAAAATAGCAATATGTTTTATTTTCGCTCTGTAGCTGCCATAGCGAGAATATTAGCAGTCATGTTAGTTAACGGTTATGAAATTACTACATCCATGAATGAGGTGGGGTGTGGTGGGGGGGGCGGGGGTGTAATTATTGCAAAAGTTCTGGATTATGACGCTTCAAAGGAATATTATATTATATTATATTATATTATATTATATTATATTATATTATATTATATTATATTATATTATATTGCTAGGTCAACAATGTTTATGTCCATTGGCATTTAAAGTGCATTGTACTATATTCCACTCGAGTTTATGTAGATTACGCACAGTTTACTGTAACCGAGATACATATACCAGTTACAGTAAACTGCGTATTATTATTATTATTATTATTATTATTATTATTATTAATACTAGGGTTATATATTTGCAAAATTTTATCAGCCGATTCCGTAGTTTAGCAAATGTATTATAATAATAATAATAATAATAATAATAATAATAATAATAATAAAACTCGACATTGAACTCAATCTTGTAAATATATCTGCATTTTTAAACGTGCATTTGCACAACAGTAAATGGACAAATCATTACAAAATCGAATTTAGAGCATTGAGACCCTACGATATGATCTGTTAGCCAAGTTAGAAATGTCAGATGGATAGATAAAAATCGACCAGACCTCTGTTCTCTTGAATATTTCTTTTTTATTATTGCAGCGCGTTGTGGATAAATTGTACCCGCGTTATATAAACATTTTATTATATAAAAACCTGTTTAAAAATTCAGGACGAAATTTTAAGTAGACTGGGCAAAGTTACATGAACAATCCACTGCAAATATGGTGTGCTGTGTGAAGAGTCGAGTGAAGAATCGGATAGATGATAATCGCAGTTTTATGTTGGAGCTCAGACACCGTTTATAACGTCTGTGTGTTGTCAGTGGAATAGTGAGCAAGCTCAGACTTACACTGGTCTGTGCTGCTTGTCACAGTGACAGTTCACAGGTGGACGCTACTGTAGGACGCGTCCCCCAAACCGCACACTCCCGCACCGCACTACCGCAGCAAGGCGTCAGGCTCTGGCAGGCTGTTTAGTATAGGAGTTTGAGACGCCACCGGTACATCCGGGGCTTCTTTTTTCGGT
Source organism: Clarias fuscus (assembly GCA_030347435.1). Lineage (NCBI taxonomy): Eukaryota > Metazoa > Chordata > Actinopteri > Siluriformes > Clariidae > Clarias > Clarias fuscus. Next base: position 5,839,123 of record CM059211.1, on the reverse strand, counting down.
ATGATTTACGTTCACGCGTTTAGATGGGAAGTAATGCTTGACATGGGGTTGAAATGTGAATGATCTTAATGGATTGCAAATTTGTAAATGTATGGGCAAATTCTAGAGAAAGTAAAAGCACCCCTACTTTTCCGTCCTCAACCCTTCTTCATGGAGAAAAGAGAACAGGTTTTGGGAAAACATACCTACAAATTTACGGTAAGAAAACAAAAACCTCAAATTAACCTATTCAATTATTATTATTATTATTATTATTATTATTATTATTGTTGTTGTTGTTGTTGTTGTATTACTGTTATATATTTGACATAATTTGACTATAACTAGACCTACAAGGCTACTTAAAACCATTTCCAGCACCTGAATATTACAGTCGCGTTCATCTTAAATATTGTATGTTTTACACAGTGGGAAGAAGCGGCAAAAATTACGCTTTATAAAATTCATTATTAGTAGTATTACTACTACTACTACTACTACTTGGGATTTAAAGACCTGTACTTCTACCTTGTAGGCTACCTGTAACAGAGTCTAGTTAGCTATATGACTCTCTACAAATATTTATCTTTTTTGGTTTTGAAAAAAACATTAATAGCTCGGTCTTTAGGACTCTCACAAACTTTACCGACCGAGCTCGGTTTTTGGAACGCTCACAAACACACGCGCCCACACGCACACACACGCGCGGGGGGTGGAATTGGGGGGCGAGCATATGCGTGCGCACGCACGCCCTGCCTAGACAGACCATCAATCATTCGATCTGTGGCCCGCGCGCGCACGCACACACACACACACACACACACACACACACACACACTCTCTCTCTCTCTCTCTCTCTCTCTCTCTCTCAAACACACACACACACACACACACACACACAAACACTTTGATTTGTTTGGGATTTTTTTTTTCGTTTAATACATCAGGGATATAAATAAATTAGACATAGATAGATAGATAGATAGATAGATAGATAGATAGATAGATAGATAGATAGATAGATGGATAGAACACTGATAACCCTCGTAAAATTAAAGAAGTACATATGTATGAATCCCTCCAGTTGATGTCAAAGACAAATGATTTATTTCCGAATTTATACTGGCTGATACACGCTTCCAGAAAATACAACGCGTTGATACTTCAGTAGCAGTCTTAAACGCAGGCTTCTATGAGAGAGTATGTATTTTGATAATAATCGCGACATGTATTGTTAATTTAAAGATTTCTGTTTTTTATACAAAATAGTGCTCAATTGCATTGCGGTTTTAATAATAATAATAATAATAATAATAATAATAATAATAAGCTAGTTCATTCATTAGATGTGTAAGACCCTATACAAATGTTATTTGATTTCGGCTTCTTCTCTTATTTTCTTTTCTCGGTGACATTATAGGAAAAATCATGTTACGACATAGACTAGGTTAATATTGTCTAATAACATAGATAATTATATAAAGTTAGTGTCCTTATATAATAGATTTATTTTACTACTTAACAGAAATGTGAATGAATACTGCACATTAATAGCATAGCTTTCAGAGAATAGGAACAAGTGAATGAAATGTGTGAAATGAAACAATAATAAAAGTGTAAACTTGTGTCATGTTCCCTTTCCTTACCCTTCCCGCTCATGTTACTACACAGACCCTAAGCTCTTCCTGGAGTTTTTCCACTGAGCTGATTTAAATCGTTGCTTTTTGGCATTAGGCTGTATGTACACAACAGTAAACACAAAGCAACATCCGAACCATTTCTTCGAATGACGATATGTTAGGAAAGACAGATAGATCAGATTGAATAAATGCAAATCAGGAAAATTGCTTTATTTTCTTCACATCTTTACTGTTATTAATGTAGAGCAAACAGTATGATGTGTATAGATTATTAATCAAATACAGTGGTGTAAGCGTTGGTTTCTCTCAAATAGACGAAAGCGGCAGTATACACCGCATTAAGAAAAATAAAGTTTCAAATACCGTAAGAAACATTATATAAACGCTTGGAAAATATTGTTATTATAGATGCGTTATCATGCAAAATATACTAGTGCTAAAAACGTTTGTAAAAAACTATTATAATAGAAGCAGTGAGCAAATAAACAGCTTCAGTGAAGCATTTGTACGGACAGAATAAAAGCTTAGTGCGGGCTTAGTGGCTTTTTCCTTGCGTGATGCTGTGAAGTAAGATTCAGATAAAGTCAGCGGCAAGACAAAATGATCAACCTGCCAAGTTTGTTAAAATTATATTGTGTGTGTGTATCATAAGAATCATCATCATTATCATCATCAAGCTCGTAGAGAGTGTGAAATTATCATTAACAGAATTTTCGCTCGTTATAATTCTCCTACACGGTGACCTCGGGGTTTTTTTTGTTGTTGTTGTTTGTTGTGTGTTTTTTTGTTGTTGTTGTTGTTGTTGTTGTTGTTGTTGTTGCCAGAAGCGCTCCGTAAGGCAGAGGTGTGAATATGTGTTAATCCTGCATTTTGAGCGTTAAATGCGACTTAACCAGATTTCTTGTGTAACTCATATAGAATAAAGTGAAAAATAAAATTAAAATAAACCAAAACGAATGAGAGATGATGGAGTGTGTGTGTGTGTGTGTGTGTGTGTGTGTGAGAGAGAGAGAGAGAGAGAGAGAGAGAGAGAGAGAGAGAGAGAGAGAGAGAGAGAGAGAGAGAGAGAGAGAGAGAGATGGTTCTGTTAGATGACTTTTTGAATTTGATTAAGTACCTGCGTGAGCAAACTGAGAAAACAGTTTGTTTTTTTGTTTTTTTGTTTTTTTGCTTTTGTGCATAATTTTTTAAATGTATTCTATGGATTTTATTTTATTAGAAACAAATAAATAAACCCGTGCTTCGTTTTGCATTAGGTATTTGATGATGCACAAACTCTTAATGATGGCGCCAATATCACCCTCTCATCATGGCTAATAGTAATAGTAATAGTTATTCGGCAAGTTTTTTGCACTAAAGGCTAAAGCGGATTGACATTGACTGACCCTGACCAGCTTCAGGCCATTTTCTCCCACCGCTCAGACTAAAATAAGAGGAGCCTTAGTGCAATAATAACCAGACTGCGACTATTAACAGCATTAACCTTTTATACTAACCCAGTTAAGCCAATCTAATCGCCTACATGCCAGTCCAACCAAACCTCACAACATTCTATCTATCTATCTATCTATCTATCTATCTATCTATCTATCTATCTATCTATCTATCTATCTATCTATCTATCTAAAAACATTGCTAATAAACAGACTCTGCCGTGTGTATTTAACTTCTTCTGACTTCATTTATTTAAACTCATGAAAAAAAATCTTACATTAAAAGGAACAAATGTGCAAACCACAATATGCCATTATTTGGTCTTGAATATTTACCACCAATATTCTTTTCAATAATTATATAGAACAATGTTTATAACAGTATTAATAAACATAAACTACTTCTACTACTACTACTACTACTACTACTATTAATAATAATAATAATAATAATGATAACAATAATTAAAATAATAATAATAATAATAATAATAATAATAATAATAATAAACACCAGAAAATTGCATTTAATTGCCATCATTAAGGAGGCCTGAGAGATTCCATATACGAAAAACCATTAACAGATCAAATTCTGCCTAGTGCAATAAGTCACAATGGGATTTGGGATTTTTATCCCAGTCTTATCCGCTGTTTGTGTTTCCTGGGAACAGCGAGGTAGCCGCCAGTCACATGACACCTCCATTATTGCCAAAAGGGCAGCAGATGCTCTCCAGGATATCACTGCATTATGTTGCAGTATACTGTATTCAAGGGCAATAAAGTAGGTGTCTTATGACTGGCCTCTACCCTGTTTCCCCATATGTAACAACCTGAAGTTCAATTCCCTCCATAAATATGTAGGATGAAGTGGAGTTTTCCAGCCATAAAAAATAAATGACCAGTAGTCTGTTATTACATTAATGCCAGATTTTTCTAAGATTAGCAAATCTGAGAAGCTGACCATAATTGAAAAACAAAAGTGCTACTAAGGTGGTAAAATGGTGAAAAAATCAGTTAAATATAATAAGGATCAAGAAACTTATTGATGTACTGTTGGACATCACTATGTATTTTGATTTATGTGTTACATTCAAATGCTTATAAAGGATTTTTCAAACAGCATCTTTGCAAGAGCTCACTATGGCTATAGTATGCACAATCCAGGTTTCACATGGAATCAGTGTTCTGCTGACCCACTACAGGGAAGCAATGACCTTGCAGTAACCACATATCTCTTCTGCTTAAGTTCTTGATAATGCAACTTAGATGAGCATATCAAACTATGCATGTCATGGTGTCTATCAGAGCTGTATAGCCATTCATGAAATATTTACACAAAGAGAGATGAGAGCTACGAGTGGGGCATTCTTGAATAGCCATGCCTGCAATTTTTGTCCCTGGACTCTAATCTCTAATCTTAGCCTTTCTCTTGGCCTGCATTAAACATATGGGGGGAAAAAAAACATCTGCTTATCCCGCTCGCCCCTCATCCCTTGCATTTGTGGCAGTGGGCGGTACAAAAATATCCTCATATGGCATGCAGTATAATGCAAAACATCCAGCGAATGCTTGTCACAGATACAATGAGGTATTGGAGACACGTCTAATAAAAGCTCAGGATGTGACCTTTTGGAAAGAAGAGCAAACAGGATGACTTCAGTGAAATGGCTTGAGTCTTGCTCACAAGGTTTCATCATTAGTAGAAATGACCAAAAGACGTGATACGTAACCACGAGTTTCATCATTGAGAAGCAAAGGAAGCGGTGAGACCATGGCAATCTTTGGTCCCCAGGCCATTAGGAGTCTCTCTGATCAAAATTCCTAAGCAAATCCATCACTGGCAGTAATGAAGATTTTCTGAAACAGTCTGTGGTTGACTGTGTAAAACCACAGCGACGACAGCTATCTACTCTCCCTCTCCAGGTTACCATCACACTCTTTTTTCTCTCTTTGTCTGTCAGCCTTCAGTGGGTAGCACATAAACAATTTCTCTACTCATACACCTTCCCCCCCTCCACTATCAACCGTGGTGAATATGTTTCCAATCTATATGCCCTCTCATGGCTGGAGACCTGTACCTTTCCAAATCAAACACATCAGGTATTCACAGATAGATATGACTGTCCTGATGCTTCTTCGTCCTGATTGTTTATTTAAAAACATATCAATAAATTGTTCAATCGATTATTGTTTTTGTGTAGAATTATTTTTAAAAATCACAATTATAAACCAAAAGCTATGATTGAATAATCACAAGTGAACAATTGCCTTAAATTCTTAAAATCTTAAATTTAGGTTTCAAGTTACATATTTAAGGTGACTAATAGGACAGCAATGATGCAATTTTAACACACACACTTCCAGTGCACAGGGATAGGACAAGCCTCTTGTTCAGGAAGTTTCAATTTTCTCTCTGAGCCAACAAGCAAAACATTCAGTGAAGAGTGTAAGCAATAAAATGCTTGAGTAGACACCACACAGGCATGTGAGTGTTTGAGTTTATTGCCATGCACCAGCATCAGGTGTTGCGTGCACTTATCTTGTTTCAGTCCTGCCAGACTGAAGGCTTAAGAACATGTTATGTGATAGAGAATTAGAGACTTGCTCCCCCCCCCCCCCCCCCCCCCAAACAAAACCCATCTGGATAATCGTCAGGCTCAACATTGAGACTATTTAAAGTAGTTTGATTTAATAACAGCCAGAGAATCTAATTTCCATCTATAACCCCACAAGCATGTGATGGCGTATTGATAGTGGGGCTTGATTCAGGCCAGAGGTCTTCCGCTCCACTGCTTTAACACACCGTGAGGTTGGATTTAATCATTAGATAATCTCTTAAGAGTAAAGAATAAAACAATATTAGAACACATGTCAAAACACACCACACACACACACATACAGACTATACATACATATATAATATGGATAGATGTATAGAGATAAACAGATATATATGTACACACATATGTATATGGTTATAGATAGATAGATAGATAGATAGATAGATAGATAGATAGATAGATAGATAGATAGATAGATAGGGTGCAGTTATGTATAGGCCTGTGTGTTTGAGATGATCTGAGAGAGAGAGAGAGAGAGAGAGAGAGAGAGAGAGAGAGAGAGAGAGACCAGGGGGGGGTGTCAATATTATCCAATTACTATTCCCAGACATTTTACATAAATATTTAACAAGAATGTGATTAAATAAAAGAAATATTCATTACAAATGACTAATCTTTTATCTAAAATCAACTTTCCAAAATTCAAACTTCAATTTGATAAAAATCCAAAGAAAATCTGGGAATTGCATGAATTGTTTTTAGGTCAGGAATTCTCCAGGCCCAACAATAATTATTAATCACAGATATGTGAAGGACCTCAAATTCACTCTTGCAAAGAGGCCTGCATTGCTGGTCTGCTTCTCAGGTATGTATTGATTTAGGAAGTGGGTGTCAGATTGATTTCGGACTCCGTGACCTCATGTTTATTGGTTACACAAAAGGCTCTGGCAGTGTTAGGGCCTCTCATGGGTGGGCTGGCTGCAGGCAGCTCATTGAGGTCCACCACACCCCTCTGCTTTGATAGCTTTCCACAGAGTGGTTTTGATCATGTTCAGAGAGAAACGCCGCACCTTGTTTAGATGTTGGCGAGGGTGGTCGATATGGTTGGCCTGGCCGGCGGACATTCATTCCAATTTAAATATTGCATTACACAACATGGAGTCGGTAATGCAGCTTAACAATGCAGCTATATCAGAGTTTTACAAATGGGAACAATTTAGGGAATAGATGTTGTAAAATGTGCACAATCATTGTTTTCCAGCCAAGCGAGATGATGGGGTGTACTACACACGCCAATATGGTGCATCAGTACATGCCGCACGCCAAGCGACCCCAAGAGAAGACAAAATTAGAAAGTAAACTTTACATTGGCCTGCCAAAATCCGTTACAAGACAGAGGAAAATAACAACACGTGAGAAACTCTAGACTGAAAATTTAAGGAATGTGAACTACTCAGTTTATGTGTTAAATGAGGGCTAATGTTCTTAAAAACCGAGTAGTTATTAAATGTAATTACAAAACACGTCATGTATTACGAAATTATTTACAACCAATAGATCAATTGTTCTATAAAGTATCTTGTCTGTTTTCAAATAAAATGTTCTCTTGCATGTCTTTTTCATTAGTGATTCAGTAGAAAACACATTATAATTACTATTATCATCATCATCATTAATAATCTTACAAAGCCATCTTGTGACACATAGTATGAAGTGATAGACCATGTTTCTGATTAAAAAGATCATTAATGCTGTCTGGAATCTTTCATCTGGAGACAGAATGACTGTATCAGGTTCTCCAACAAACTTGGAACAATGTATTAGACAAATTGTTTATAAACAAAATGCACTGCAATGTACCCAGGAGAATCTGTGATAAAATCCATTCAAAGGAAAATCCTGATTTCTTTTTCTTTTTTTTCTGGTTGGTTGACACTGTTGAGCTCAAAAGATCAATTATTTTTTATCCTTGAGTAATTTTAGTTTTATTATTTTTGTAGGGTCTTCATTGGAAATGACATCCTTTTGTATAAAACTGTAGCTCCAAGAAAAACATTTTGAAATCATTAGGTTTCCATTAAAAACCCAAATATGAATAAATGAAATAAAATGAATGGGGGATTTCAAGAAATGATCAAATTTAGTCATATGAGCATTAAGTGCCGGTATGTGCGCTGGTGTGAATCCTTCTTCTGAACTAGTCTTATGGGTATGTTGATGGCTCAGATGACAAACAAGAATTAAGATTAAAATGGGAAAAATTGGTCTTCTATCCAACTTCAAACAGAAGAATTCTGTGTTTTCAGTTTGCAATTGAAAGAACAAAAAAATCACTAAAATATAAATAAAGCTCAAAAGCAAACGAGACAAAACAGAGAAATAAACTACAAAAAAAAAAAATGTGTTTTTGAAACCGTTCTGTAATACGCAGAGCACCTCATCTGATTATATTTCTGGAATAGGAATTAGAAATAAACTACTACAGAAAGAAGATTCCTCTTCATGCTGACTCAAGCCTCACTGATGTCATTAAGTAAAAAATATGGCTCTCTTGATCCCTTGTAACAGTGTAGTGGGGCTGGCTGCAACATGCTGTCCTGTGTGGGAGCGCTCCTCATGGTTGATGGTTAAATGATATAATTCTCCCTAAAAAAAAAAAATTCAGTCAGAGCAGTTAAATAGAGACAGACATGCAAGATTTTAAAGTGTTTAAGCCTGATATTTGGATTTGAGCTAAAATGCTGCTTTTCACATTTGATGGATACTTTTTCCTTAAAATGTGATCTTTTACAGTCTATTCTTCACAAATAATAGATACATGCTTTGCGTATGAGAGACTTCTGGGTCTCAGGAAATGTGTCTCTAGTTAAGCTGATCTACAAATGTAAAAATTATTTGTAAAGTTTTGAAAAGAGAAAAAGTTTTGAGTCATTGCAAACCTGTCTGGGTTAAATTTTGCACACATAAAACACACACACACTTTATTCACCTGAGCAACTGATAAGAAGCATTTTAAGATTCCAAGAGTGTGAGTATTTATCAGTGCTTAGTAGATGGCTGAAAGAGGCCATTTAGGTCATTTAGGATTGAAGATAAAGATCGAGAATCACACTTATATTCCTCTTTATAGATTTTAATCTGATTATTTTGCTTAATTCTACTGTTTTTTTTTTAAATAGAATTATCTGAAGTTTTAAATTGTTTAAAAATACGTCTTGGTCTTCAATTTTTATACTATGAAATCATTAGGAGAAACATTATTTATTCTGGATCTCTTTACTTGCTATGTATTGTTTGAAATGATACACTGCTGTGTGTCTCTCAACGTGTTATACCGTTTGCTAAGGCCACACAATATTCAGACACATCTGGACAAACAACATAAAGTCCGAGAACAGAATAAAAAAAGAAGTCCAGTAGTCAGTGCTAAGTATATTACCACAGCTGGTAACTAACACCATTATATAACCAAAGACTGTTAATCCATGTTTGTAAGAAGAAGAAGAAGAAGAAGAATCTCCCACGGACCCTCTGTGCAGAAGCTTGAGCTTGGCAGGGAAGAAAGCACCGGTGACAGGTTCTCTAGTTACACAGTGAGATTACACTATCATCAGAGAGCTTCTCTGAGCTGATGCAATTCAGCAGTAGCTTAAGCACAGGAGGCCCACTCTACCTTTAAAGGGGATCGCTTTTATGCCGTTGATTCCTGCGTGGTGGGAATGGACAGGCTGTCAGTTTCCAGCTCTCTTAAAGCGAACCTGTAACTACCTTCAATCTCAGACGGTGCTCTACCTCGTAAATCAAGAGGTAAGAATCACGAGTTACAATGGCAACAAACTTTTATTCCTCGTTTCTGGGAGTCGAGCTAATGTGCCATAGTTTAGTCTGTCTCCTCTTTACAGAGTGACTCGCCTGAGAGGCCTATAACAGCCAGGGGAGCTTATGGTGCTCTCAAGCACACCCAAATATTGCAGCTGTGTTTTGGCCTTGTCTGTCAGCGAAACAGCAGAGAATGAAACTCAAGAGGCCACTTTGTGACGGCTGTTGCTGTGGAAACAAACTCATTCAGATTTAGTATAGCGATCCATGGTGTTTCTAACACGCCTTCTGCCCAAACGTTTCCCCCCACCACAAACAACACACTTAACACTATATTGTTGTAAATGAATAATTAAAAAAAAAAAAAAAAAAAAAAAGCTTAATGCCACTTAAATATGGCCACTTGTAGATCTTTTATGGCCTGAATTCGCTGAAATGCTAATGACAAGAAGCATGTACTGTAACAATCAGTCTAACAGGCTGTTTGCTGTTTTTTTTTCATCCGTAAGCACTTTATATCTACAAATTCAATTCAATTTAAAATATAAGCTGGATGTGAATATGATGCAAAAATAAGTATATTCCCTGTTGTCTGCTTAGTTTTAATGCATGAACCTAGTGAGGCTTTCCTAACAGCGCCATCTTGTGTTCAGTAAAATTACACCTGCTTCCTGAGTAGGGATGTTTCTCTAACCTCTTATTTATTTACAGTAAAAAAAAAAAAAAAAAATTTAAATAGCTTTTCAGTGATGAAATAGAAGTCTTGATTTCAGCCACTGCTGTTGTGAAAAAGTTTATTTATTTATAGCTGCAATGTGAAGTCACAGATCTTTGAACTATTGGCTTTTGATACTATTTTGAAACATTTTCATACGTTTTCTTGCCGTTTGCTGAATATGAAGTTTTATAATAATAATAATAATAATAATAATAATAATAATAATAAATTCATTTATTCTCTATAACGCTTATCCTGAACAGGGTTGAGGGAGGCCTGAAGCATATCCCAGGAGACTTTGGGCACATGGCAGGGTAGACTCTGGATAGGGTGCCAATCAATAGCAGGGCACACATGCACACACTCACACATACAAATTCCGTGCATTTAGGCTAATCTGCATGTCTTTGAACTGTGGGAGAAAACCCACCAAGCACGGGGAGACCATGTAAACTCCACACACACAGACCCGAGGTGGGAGTCGAACCCTCACCCTGTACGGTTAAACCGATATTGCTAAGCACTACATCACTGTGCCAATGATATTATTATTATTATTATTATTATTATTAAAGAAAAGGAAGATTTCGAACATATAAAAACTTTTTGTGTGCTACTAAATTCTATCCCCTTTCTGAATGCAGATTCTAATATTCATTATTAAAAAATTATTTAAGATCTTTTCCTTGTTTTGGGACTCGTCGCAGAGGAATATAATTAATATAGAAGGCAAAGGAGCTCAAAAAGTCCCGTACCTATGCTCATGAACCCTCCCTTCACAGGACTGGTGGTTAAATATGGTTCTTTGTGTTCAATCATATTAATAAACAAGCAAAAGAGCTAGCATAAAAAATAAATATAAATAAAAATTCAGATAAGTGGATTAAACGTTTACATGGACCTGTAACTTTGTTGTCTTTTGGGTTTTTTAATCTGATAAAACGATTATTTTTAGACGAACAAATTGCACATATCATTCAATATGAAATGAAAAGGAATAAACAAATGAAATGTATTAATAAAATGAATAAGCTGAAGATAGCTTTGTTTTTAAGTAATATGTTTACAAAAATCTTAAACGAGACAAAGATTTCAGACCAGATTTGTTCGACAATAAATATGTGAATATAAAAACAAACAAAACAAACAAACAAACAAACCAATTAGATCAAACCTTTGACTCTTATGCAGATAAATCAACACTTATAAAAACAATGTTTGTTTGTTTGTTTGTTTGTTTGTTTGTATTTGCTTATTCTCTTAATATAAAGAAATCTAGCTAGCTAACGCAGTAATCTTGGACGATTAGGTTTATTTCGCAAATTAATTTTACTTTAAGATCTACTTTGATAGTAATTTAGCTGTTGGCTAGTATTCTAGTTTTAAGTGTGTTTTTAATGTAGAAACGTTACGTAAACTATTTATTTGCTGCAATAATAATAATAATAATAATAATAATACATTTCATATAGCATTTGTAGTATAAAGATGACATTTCATAGCACTAGCTATTTTCAGCTTTCTTGCCGTTATTTTCTGTTAAAAATTTAATTTAAATCGAAATTCATGTAGCGCGTGCGAAACGGATGCGTCACTGCTACCTGTTATTCTAACTGAATTAAATAATGAATGAACTAAATGACTAAATACATTCACACCTATTAAATCACAACAATGAAGTTTCTATGAAGCCGGTTCACTACAATGGTGCAATAACATACTGTAACTTTTAATTTTCACTTACCATATAACCAGATAACACACTTCATGGGCAAAAGTATGTAAACACATGAGCGTTACACCATATATCCACCACAAAACCTGAAGCACACCATGGTATAGAAGTTTTTATATGCTGTAGAACTACAATTTCCCTTCACTGGATCTTCTACTAGTTCAAGTCCTGATGTTTTTTGGTTGGAATGGAACACCTCAAGTGTCCTGCACAAAGCCCTAACCTCAGGCTCTTTTGGGTGAACTGGAACTAGATCCCTTTCAACATCTGAACATCAGTATCTGACCTCACTAATGCTCCTGTAGGTGAATAAATGCAAATCCCCCAGGCATCTAGAGGAAAGCCTTCCCAGAAGAGAAGAGTTCCTCACATTATAACAGCTAAGGAGGATTAATCAATGTTCAACAAGGTGTGATGTTCAGGTGTGCACATACTACAGTACTGGGCATACAATGCGATATAAATGCTGCTCATTCTTTTTCCAATTGACGGATGACTATAAGCCATAATCGCACTCCTACACAGATAAGTGCACCATCACCAACAGATAAAGATGGGGATTTGGGGGAAAAACATTAGTCAGCTGGCTCATTAGGGAGCTGAAGTTGACAAGTGCAATTAAGATGGCATTTATGGAAATGATGGTACAAGGTATAATAGTTGGAATTGAAAAATGCTTAAAAATGAGTCAGCTTAAATCTCTTTACATTATCTATTAAAAGCTGGAGTTGCTTTCACTCTTGTATTATGTACTGTTTAGATTCATCCACTAGTTTAAAGTTCACATTCAGAGACAAGATTATGCATTTTATGGGTATTTCTTATTAATAGCCCAGTTAAAATTTTACTGAAGGCTTAAAACAATGTGTAATCATTAAAAATAAAGCAAATACTCAATATATAATTATACTGATAAAGTTTATATATATATATATACATACACAGCAGCTAATACTGAAAAACATTAGCATTTTTCACCTTCTCACAATAAGTTGTACAATAAGGAATAAGTGTCCTAAGTTAGCAGTTAACATAAGTACATTTCTTCTTTCTTTCTCTTAAAAAAAAAAAAAAGACAATTAATTACAATAAATAAACAGCAGATGGCGCTGCTGAGATTTGACCTAGCTGCAACTTGCATGTTTTGCATACAGTTTCACTCTCAGTTTCTAGACCTACAAAAACAAATCCTTAATACATGAAAAATCGGTTTGGTCGTTTAGTCTTGTCTCCAAATTGAAATCACTGGTGGAGATGGCGGAATGAACATCTCCAAACTTCAGCCTGAGGTTTCTGAAATGCACCATGCACCAAAGTACCATCTGTAGCATTTTAAAATCACTATACCTGAACAACATGAATGCATATGCTACATTAATGCATGCATGTACTGCTGAACACCTTACATTAGGGGGAAACAAATCTATCCTAAATTTAAAAAGCTATATTAAGGTGGTTCACTCGCTTCATCTCCACTACAGAGACTGATGCAGTGGCACTTTAGGCCTTTAGTCCGTCCAGCTCCCTCACTTCCTTATCTGTACACTCAGAGCTCCAGAACTCGAATGCTTGGATTGAGCACTGTGACATTGAACATCAGTTTTAAGAGCTAACATTTAAACCTGACAGGTATTCCTCATATTCTGATTTTTTTTTTTTTTTTTTTTACATTCATTAAAAACATAACTGTAAATGAACTAGCTAAATAAAATTGTCCTAATGTGACATCACTGTAAAATTACTTTATTTATTTATTTATTTATTTATTTATTGGAATAGCAAACTTACAGCACCAGGCAGTAATAGCCTGTCTAATGGAGCTTTATGGAAATGTCAGTCAGTCTACACCGCATGTCTTCAGTCTGTATGAGGAAGTTGCAGTATTCTAGGGAAACCCACAAAGCGCAGGGAGAACGTGCGAACCCTCCGAACATAGACCAGAGGAAATATTCAAACCTTCGACCCTGAAGGCGTGAGGCAGCGGTGCTAACCACTAAGCCACCACAAATATTTCAGTTCAAAGATATTTAATGTGGGTGAACTTTTCTCCTCTTTTAGAGATCATGCTTTTATGACAGACCAACACGTTACAGTACATCCCATTCATAACATCTCCATCCTCAGAGCTGGACAGAGACCATGTAACAAGAAAGCGACAACTTTATTCTGCAACTCTGTTTTATTCCCAGTATTCTTTACACTTAATAGTGAATAATGCAACACAATTCACCGTTTATCAAGGACAAACTCTGTGTGTGATGCCCTCTCTCTGAGCACGTGTCAGTGTAAATCTGTGGGTTTTTGTGCTTTATCGAGGCACGCGTCCAAGTTAGACTAAATGCTGCTACAGCCGCACACATCTGCATGTCAATGCCACTCATTCACTCAGTCCACTTCAGTCATTTACTCTGGCTGCTCAGTATAGGCTACGCTCATGTAAATCAACACTCGACAATAGTGAAAGCGTGGAATTCTTTCTGTTTTATTGGCCTGATCACACTTTGACTGGCTGCTTCTTCATCACAAACATGAATTGAATTTATTTCAAAATGTGTAATGAGTTGTAATTTCAAGTTTTATAAAAAAAAATAAAAAAAATAAAAAGAGTCTACATGGGAGTGAAATTCATTTATGGAGAGAATTACATCAGAATTATTTCATACTGCTTCATTTGTGTGCAGGTTTTTTTTGTTTTTTTTTATGTCAACAAATGTACTAATGTTTGGTGAATAAAGCCAAAAATGAGGCAGCCAAACGGCTGTACCTTTAATATGCGGAGACATGTGCAATATGTAGAGGATAAAATAGAAAACATGACGAGGTATTTCACATATAGAAAAATAATCAATGGCAGGGTGTTATGATGCAGCATGATACGAAACTGCACCGAACCGGAGGCTGATTCATTCCTAATAACACACCACCCTGTGTTTTATTCCACTTAATTATTTTAAAGGGAATATTAGAATTTTTATCCATTTCAAGTTAAGTTTAACATTGCAAACGTTAACACTTACATTAAAGCAACTATAAACAGTCCTTGTGAATGAGCTGTTACTATGAAAAGTAGTACGAATAAGTATTAGAATATATTAATTAGTACATAATTTCCTCTTTTAAAGTCTCTACATCACACTGCCCATGACAGTTAGCAATCATATTTATTTCTAATGAGATCGAGCTGTGTATACTACAAGGGGCGTTCAAGTCGAACCGGGACTTGTGATGAAATTTCTCGTGAATGAATCCTGTCTGTGGGATCTGTACACACAATCATTCAGTGACACCACTTGCACGTTACAGAAACTTGGCTGGGAGTTGTTGCCACATCTCTCGTTTAGTCCTGACATCGAGCCAAGCCATTTTCACATGTTTGAGCCATTAAAGGAGTTCCTGGGAGGCCGGGGTTTTAGACATAAAGCAGGCAGTCTGATCATGGCTCCGGAATACTGAGAAGGCTTTCTACCTTAATGGTATGCAAGCACTAGTGTAACACTAAGATAAAGTGCATTTGTGTAGCAGGGGATTATATAGAGAAATAAAGGACGCTTTAATCTCATAATTGTGTTGTGCAATCAAAAGTCCCGGTTTAACTTGAACACCCCTTGTACATACAGCTTCTGTGTTTGTATTTCCATCAAATTGTGAGCCTTGATGCCATTTCTTTTTAACAGCTGTATGGATGAACAAGCCACAGCCTCAAATATATGTTACTTTTTATAGAAATACATGGAAAAAGAGAAAAAGAAAATAAAAAAGAGAGAGAGACACACACAGGAACCTCGTTAAAAACATGCCAAGGTCCAGGTCGAGGGCTGCATTTAAAGCTTCTGTACCTACTGTTTGTTTTCAGGAGCTAAATCTGCTGGCCTCTTGAGGACACACACACACACACACACACACACACACACACACACACACACACACACACAGACACACACACACACAGACACACACACACACAGACACAGACACAGACACACACACACAGACACACAGACACACACACACACACACACACAGACACAGACACACACACACACACACACAGACACACACACACACACACACACACACACACACACACACACTTTTTGGCACAAGCTTAAATTCCTTTATGAAGCCCATGGAGCAGCAGCAGGCATAGAAATGATTGGCACCATTTCGGCAACACGTATAAAAATAATCATACTTGTATAGGAGATCTTATGAGATTAAATTCAGGTTTAGGAATTAGGTTTATAATATAGCCGCTGTGGGTTTCTAGGCATGTTCTGGTACTGCAACTGAATAAATGCAAATGATAAATAAACATTGGCTCATAATAAATTCATAAACCTTAATAGATGTGTCCAGACAAGATATTTAAAAATACATCAGCTCCCTCTGCATGAATATGACTCAAAATAAAAACGCGTCAAATGAAACCCTTTTATGTCATGCTGTTCTAGGAAAGCAATTAATGATGGAGTGGTGCGATGATGCAGAGTGACTGGTCTCACATCAAAGGTTGTTATTCTGCAAACATGACACATCTGGAAATGTTTTACTTCTCTTACACCACAGCAAAGTGTTAGCAATAAACAGTTGAAGTATCAAGACTCAAAAATCGGGACTCAGCTGCGTCATGTCGCTGAGAACCCACAAACTTAAAGGGAACTCCTGCTTCCTGAAAATCCATGTTAGAGCTGATCGCTGGAAACCATAGAAAATGTCACCAAATGACTAATGAAAGACTTTTTCTTATCTGTCTGCGTGTGCTCTTGTGTAAAGTCTTACTATAGATATAAGAAAGTGAGGTTCAAAAGAGCATAAAGCTGAGATTTGTAGATTTGTAGCACTACTGGCAAAGCTGCTGTCATGGAGAATTAAGCAACACCTTTTGACCAATCAGATTTGAGAATTCAACAGTGCTGGGGTATAAATGGTGTTAAATGAATGGTTGCACTGTATATATATATATATATATATATATATATATATATATATATATGGGATGTGCTTGTCCTTGGTTGTACTGGTGCCTTAGAGGCTGAGAGAGAGAGAGAGAGTCACAGTCACAGAGAAGACCGATATAAAGAGCTCACTGTGTAAATGTGGATTCCAGATTCACCCTGTCGAGACAGCTCACATCTCAGCTCTCCATGCGGGTGAGCATGCATACACACACACAAATGCACACATGCACACACAGGTAAGCTGCCACTGTACTTAAAGATCAGGATGTTCGTGTGACTATTTTTTAATCATCTAAATGCGGTAGTTTATTGATATTTGATAAGCAATAGTGTTCGTAATAATTAGCATTAAAAATCTGCTTCTTATTCACACAGAGATTTAAAATGATTTGCTTCGTTACTCTGATTCAGTTACACTGAAGATGTGATTGCTTTCATATGAGTAGAAAGTTAAATTTGGAGGAGTTAATGACTTTCTGGTGTTTGCATGCACTTCCGCAGCTGTACGCCCTTTTGCAGCGTAATGTGTAACAGCCTGTGTCAGCAAATTTGTCTGGTTTCTGGACCATTTTTCTTATATGTTATTTTATATATTGTTATTTCTCACAATATTTCTATCTTGCCAGTGGGTGTTTAATATAAGGAGTCTGGTACTATGGAATTTGACATACTCCTCCTTTGGGATTTATATGATTGTCACCAAACCGGATCTCAAGATATTGAGGATGTCTCAAACGGTTTAGCCGTGGCAGTGTCTTAAATTTATGCCAAAAAGTAGCTAATAATGTCCCATCATATTGAGTGACTTTTTTTTTTCTCCAGTATCCAGGACTTTCTGGAGGTCTTAACATGCTCAAAAAGCACTGACACAAGTGCTTGGGCCCGATCAACTATAGTATGTTATATAGTGTTATACCTTATAGCATTTCCATTTTCCTAGTTGGAGTTTAATATAACAATAATGTCTGGTACTATAAAACAACTGCTTTGTAAGTCCTGGGACTCTGATGATGGTAAAAAATTTATGATGTTGAACATAATTATGATTAATTAGAAACCTGATTAAAAACTCAGCCTTCTATTACATTAAGGGAATAAATGCAGCATGTATTTTTTTTTTTTGGCAGAATTCTAAAATGAAAGTATTAATCATCGTGGTCCTTGTCCTGCTCGAGGTACACGTGCGAGACGCGATTCCATCGGACCACCGGTCATGCTACAGAAAGATGTTAAAGGATAGAAACTGCCATGATGTTGGATCGGAGAGGATGAGGCCCATCGAGTCGCTGCAGAATCATTACTGGGAAGGCAACGAGTGTGACATAGTGTGTTATTGTAACTTCCAGGAGCTGCTCTGCTGCCACAGGTAACTGCACAGTTTTGCCACTAAGTGGGATCTAAGAGTGACAGACATCGAGTCATGGAACCGCTGTTAAACACAGAAACCACTGTAGCCATCATGACGAGCCTAGTTTTACCCACATGTGGGGAGAATAAAACACAGGTCTAAATTTTTGGCTCTTGGATGGGCAGGAACACACAATGTGGGCTGCAGAGGACCTGAATAACCTGAAGGTGATCTTTAGAAAAACAAATAAATACATTTGGATTACTTTACACCAGAGGATATTTGGAGATGTTGGATCCCTCAACATAAAACATTACACACATCTCAAACAGCTGATTATATACAGTATGCATCCAGTTTCATTGATTTGTGCTGTATTTGCAATATAGGGTTTACCTACAACCCCAACTGATAGCATCACTCGCTCACTCACACACTCACTCGCTCACCGTCTACCGTTTTATCCGATATACAGGGTCACGAGGAGACTGGAGCCTCTTAGGAGATTTAGGGCATGAGGAGGGGTACACCCTAGACAGGGTGCAAATCCATCGCAGGGCACATCTACCACACACACTACGGGAAATTAGGGAATGCATGTCTTTGGACAGTGGGAGGAAACCAGAGTACCTGGAGGAAGCCCACCAAACACAGGGGGGACATGCAAAATCCATGCACACAGAGGCGGGAATCAAACCTGGCCGGGAATCGAACCTGGACCCTGGAGGTGCAAGGCGACAGTGCTAACCTCTAAGCCAAGCTTGACCAATCAGAATTGTGCTTGGTCACATGACTGCAGTGGGCTCCGTGCCACCTCGACTAGGATCTTCATTCACAGACCTACAGACTTCTTTAAAACGTTTACACCATTCAAGAGTTTTACTGCGACTAAGAGTCTCATCACCATACTGTTGTGAAAGACATCGTAAATAGCATCAAGCAAACCACAGTTCAGGGCTGTTGTCATGCTGTGATGTGGTGCAATTAATTCCTACTGTAGGTTTGTACAAGTCTAACAACAAAACAATACAATTATGTAACTTCTCCATAGAAGTTATGGAGAAGTTACATTTAACTCCTCCCCTTATTCAAACTTCTAATCATGTTGTAATATCCTGAGCAATCTTTGAACTATCTAGAGGCAGTGGTGCGTCAACCAGTTAAGGCTCTCACTGATCAGAGCATCAGCACAACAAAGCTGCCACTGTTGAGCCCTTGAGGAACTCTCTGTAGTCCAGGGGCGCTGTATCATGGCTCTGACCCTGCACTCCGACCCCAGCTTCATAACAAGCCGGGATATGCGAAGCAAAGGATTTCTCTGTGCTGCAATGTACTGTGTATGTGCCAAATAAGGCTTTTTTTTTTTTTTTTCAACTAAAACAATCAGAAAACATTTGTTTTTGTTACAGGACCGTCTTCTTTGGATCGAAAATCTCCTTCGTGATTCCATGCAAAACGTCCGACGCCGGACTTTGAGCGGTCCGAATGTTTGCGACGCTGATTGAAAAATCTCTTCAAGACCAAACGCCGAAGCAGCGGAAAAACATTCTGTGCTAATTCTGTTATACAGCATGCAATATCCATTTACATGTATCTAGTTAAACGTAAATCTGTTTGGTCGCTGTTTGTGCACAATCTGTCCTCGTTTATGGCGGTGTGTCCCATCCTGGAGGTCTGTTGTTCGGATACTAACCCTAATCTAACACATATGATCCATCTGCACTCCGTGCCTCCACACATTCTGTACCGCTGTTCTAATTAGCCTTTTGTTTACATTAGGTGAGATATGTTTATACTGTATGTAGTTTCATTTATTAGATCCAGGTGCGATGAATGAGAAAGCATGCGCTTTAAACTGATGCCTAAGATTATCCTGTCATGCATTTCTCAACTTCAAATCTCAATTCACCTCAAAATGACCATTAAAGTAATTTCTACAATCCATTTAAATGGTGCAACGCAGCGGAAATCAGACAGTGCTATAACTATGGGGAACAATGCCTCAGGCTGTTGTGGGTCTAATTACAGAGATTCGGGCGTTCTGAAGGATTCCTTGCAAAATTGATAAATACAAAATGTCTTTAAATATATAAATGTTACTAAATCAATCCAACAGTATTGATTGCAAATCATGTCCAGTTATGGTTTTGGTGTAACCTGACACAATGTGAAGCAACACAACAACATATGCCATACATGATAGTTCTCCCCGTACACAACATTTTGATGTCATTAATTTGTTTTTTCTCGTATCTGCCTGAAGAGTTGTTCACAGTTAATGAATCAAATATGTGGCGGGACTTTTATTTTCTGACGGCAAGTTTTTTCTGAACTCGTGAATTCTCACATGAATTCTGATCTCTGGTGGCAGAGTTCTGTACATGATTTCCAGGAAGCGATCAAGCACGCATGGAGTGATCTTTCTGATTCTATGCGCAGCCTAGTCCAGCAAGTTTTGAACAAGAAAGGACTTCATACCAAGTATTAATTGTTGTATAGCAATTGTATTGCATTAAATAACATACTGTCTTATTATCTTCATTGATATTATTTAAAAAATTTAAGAATCTGATTACAAACATTGAATTTCACTTTTGCCTCAATACCTTTGATCGTGGCTGTACTTATAAGAACATTACGCTATGTCAAACATGACATGAGAATTATATGATTGCTATTTAAACACTACAGATGCTTTGTAATATCCCACTGAACTGAAAATTCCTGCGATGTTTACATTATGATGCAAGTCCTATTTGGAATTCTTGAAATGTATTTCAGTCGTTCAGTCATTCTTCACCCGTGCACAAGCACTGCATAACTTCATTATTAGGCTCAACTTTGGCTATGCTTATTGTATTTATTTAAACATCAAAAAATATTATTAAGATTTAATTATAAGGGTAATTATCGAAATTATTTAACTATAAGATTATGCACAGTGGTATTTAAAGCTATTTATTTATTCACTTTCAATACTTTTTCCTGGTCAGGAACAGATCTGGAAACAAGAGGCGGAAGTTGCACACACACACAAAGACACAGACACACACACACACACACACACACACACACACATAGAAATGGGAAGAAGATGCTCAGAAACTCGGCACAGGTTTAGTAAAACCTTCTAAACTGAAGCTTTCCTTCAAGACTAAAAATGCTCTTTGTGTATATAAAGCAGACACAACACTCTCTGGTCCATGCACAATCAAGTCATGTTGTGGAGACTCACAATGTGATGACAGACATTGCTGATTTAAATTTGTTAGACAATTAAAGGGTGTGGGGGGAAAGAAAATCATGAACAGGAGTTAGACGTCTGTCTATTTTAATGCTGCGATACGCATTCAATGTGCTGAAGATGTATGAACTTTATGCATTCTGAAAGGAGATTTCTGAACATCGTGTACAGTAACACTGCAGTACAAAACTGCTATTATATTACTGTAATATACTTATCATTCTTGACCTATAATAAGTACTATTTTCTCTTTCCTGTATCAGTTTATATACTGTGTGAAAAATAAAATATAATTTTCAATTTTCACATTGATGTATGTTGTTTCCAGATTGCAGCGGCTGATAGACATGATTAAATAAGAATAACCTGTAACCACACTACAGTACTTTTTTTTTTTTTTTTACAAAAGAAAATGAATGAAAGGAAGAAACCATTGTTCTGGCTACTTCTTCATTTACTTTCTTGTTCAAGAAATAAGTAGACTAGATAGTGAAAGTGGCCAATTTGCCTGCTTTATTCACACCTTTTGTGGTCCTTGAAAAACTCTCATCTGTGTGTCGTTGAACAGTAATGTGGCAATTTCAAAGTCCACAAATCCCCTGTGGCCTTCCTATTGTTTAAACTTGTTGCTTGGCTATTATCATCAATGTTAGCATCTATCCCGCTGACTGCTGGAGGGGGGGAATTGAGATGCGTCTCTTTTAAACAGCACTTTTAAACCACAGTGCTGAGGCAGTACAGTATTATGTTAATTGCTGCCGGGCTGCTTTAGCATGTTAGAAAGTGCTTCTTTGTGATTTAAGGCTCTGAATGTAAAGCACCTGAATGTAAAGAACCGCAGGCGATTCAACCACATTTAGTGTTGATTACAGAGCTCCCAGAACCACTCTTTCACACTCCTGAGTCCTGGAACATAGCCACGCCATCAGGGAAGATGGATGTGATACCCTGGTCTTTCAGGGTTCAGTCTTTTTAAAATACTGACTAGATTGGAATTTTTTGATTCCAATTGAATTTTTAATTTTTTTTTGGCATCAGCTGACTTCATTTTATTGCCATATAACGTTGCTGAGTCTAGATCTGATCAACTGAAGCAACACCAGATCATAACACTGTCTCCAGGAGCTTGTACAGTGGCCACTATGCATGATGGGTGCATCGCTTCAAGCGCTTCACTACTTCCCCCAACTCTACCTATCACTCTGGAATAGGATCAATCTGGACTGGTCAGACCATGAGACCTTTTTCAATCTGACCTCTTCCAAACCTGTGAGTTCACTTCACATTGTGTTTGTGGAAATGCAGTTATGTCACTATTAAACGTAAATGTCGTTTCCACTATTCTACAATGAAACGTCACCAAGAATTTCAGTTGCTTTCTTTGCTTGAAACAGGGCCCACTGTACAATTTATTTATTTTTGTAAATTTTGAACTGCATATTTTACTTTTACCTTCTACTGATATAAAGAGAACTCCAGTGCAAGTCTAAGTTATTTCTTTATGATTTAGTGTAATATTAAGGAAAATAGGAAACACAAATGGTACAGAGTGCAGGATGTAGAAAAATTATAGATTTTAATCCACGACCAGGGAATGTAAAGGACCACCAAGCTGTCTGTGATTTTCTTTTCTTTTTACATTTTTGTAACAGCAATATAAAGCACAGCAAAGTGTTTTAAAAGTTTTTTTTTTTTTTTACTTTTGACTGACTGGTCTGTTGAATGGAAGTTTAACGTGGACCTCAAAAACTCAAAAGCAATGTCAACTTGAACTTAATTTGAGTGGAAAGTTCAGAAACCAAAAGCACAGTGGCGCTGATGAATAGACAAACTCTATACAGTGCACATTTAAATGACGTACTACAAGTTTGTATCTGGGTAAACACAGAATGCATGAACATAATTGCAGATGGCATTGCTTTCTGTACTGAAAGTGAAAAACACTATTGAAGGTCTTGAGTGGTTCTCTACACCAACAAGTGTTAAGGGTTTGCAACCATCCGTAAGAACTTCCACTAGAAATGGGTCAAATTACAGCAAAGACGTGCACCTACCCAACAATCTGGTGTTTGCTGCAAAGGAAGTCAGTGAGAAACAAACAGGAACAAAATCCAGATGTGAACCTCTACAATATACTCATTAAAGCACCTGAAAATATGACACTTTTTTTTTTCTCGTGTAAAGCCTAATAAAATCTTCGACTTGCAGCAGTATTGAATGTAGTTTGGAATATACTGTCTGTCACCAAAGTAGTTATTTTCCACTGAAGTTTACTTATGCAAATATGCATGCCAATTTTCATGCATTAAAGTTAAGATGGTATCAATTAACATACCAGAAAGAATGCTGAAAAGGGTGATATACACACGCACAACCTTGAGGCGGATGGGCTACAACAGCAGAAGACCCCACCGGGTACCACTCATCTCCACTACAAATAGGAAAAAGAGGCTACAATTTGCACAAGTCACCAAAATTGGACAGTTGAAGACTGGAAAAATGTTGCCTGGTCTGATAAGTCTTGATTTCTGTTGAGACATTCAAATGGTAGAGTCAGAATTTGGCGTAAACAGAATGAGAACATAGATGTCATGCCTTGTTACCACTGTGCAGGCTGCTGGTGGTGGTGTAATGGTGTGGGGAATGTTTTTTTGGCACACTTTAGGCCCCTTAGTTAAGATGGTAATTTAAACGATGCCAATTGGGCATTGTTTAAATGCCACGGCCTACCTGAGCATTGTTTCTGACCATGTCCATCCCTTTATGATCACCATGTACCCATCCTCTGATGGCTACTTCCAGCAGGATAATGCACCATGTCACAAAGCTCGAATCATTTAAAATTGGTTTCTTGAACATGACAATGAGTTCACCGTACTAAAATGGCCCCCACAGTCTCCAGATCTCAACCCAATAGAGCATCTTTGGGATGTGGTGGAACGGGAGCTTCGTGCCCTGGATGTGCGTCCAACAAATCTCCATCAACTGCAAGATGCTATCCTATCAATATGGGCCAACATTTCTAAAGAATGCTTTCAGCACCTTGTTGAATCAATGTCATGTATAATTAAGGCAGTTCTGAAGGTGAAAGGGGGTCAAACACCGTATTAGTATGGTGTTCCTAATAATCCTTTAGGTAAGGGTATATGGTTATGTGATTAAATTTGCAGCTATGCTAACACATTAAGAAAAGTTAGTTGGATAGATGGATAACTCATTCTTGTAAGACAATCAGGACTTTGTTGCAATAGGACACACTGAGTAACTGAAAGAGGAACAAATTCCATATGTGAACCGTCATGTACTAATGATTCATTTATTTATTTATGGTTTAATACTTTTTACCCAGTCAATACTTACTTAAAAATATTAGTTACTTTGCACTACTGGCTGTATTCACTATAAGCAGATGTTTAATTAGACTATCTTAAACTATATAGATATATAAAACCGAAATTGTTTGTTTGGACGGCAGGTGATGTTATAGATCTCAGAAAATGTTTGTGCAGGCAGCGTCATCATCAGCTTTTTAGATTAGATTAGATTCAACTTTATTGTCACTGCACATGTATGGTACAAGGCATCAAAACAGTTAGTTAGAGTCTAACCAGAAGTTCATTTGTTGCAGTGCAAAATAATTTGCAGATGTAAACAGTACACAGTGAAAGAGTTATATGCAATGAGTGCAAATGACTATATGTGGGTGCAATAAAGGAGGCTATACTGTATAGCATGATAAATAATTTGCATATGTAAACAGTACACAAAGGAGTATTTTTATACACTGAGTGCAAAGATTATGGATAGATAATTGTATACCATTGTTATGATTTTCATGGTTTGATGTGTGCAAATTTTTATGGAAAGAGGAAGGTCTTATATACAATATGTGCAACAGTCATGAATAGTGCAATCCTGAGTGTTTACAGTTTATGTACAGTAGTGAGTTTATGAGCAGCAATTATGGGTAGTGCAGTTCAGTTTACAATATCTGTAAGATATGAACTTTTGTGTCATATTGTGAGCGTGTCACAGGCATTCCTCACTGTCCATAAACGTAGGTAGCGTCAACTGGTGTCAGGATCTGCACGTGGGCAGAGCCGTGAGTAACTACTCCATAATTATGAAGCAGAATTTTTGTTGGGCCTGCCACAATTGGCTGGTGTTTGGGTTCCCGGCATAGCGGACGGCCCTCATTGTGTAACAATCAGCAGTGAGATCGAATGTAATAGCAGACAGTGTCGTCATCGTCACCTTTTATGTCACACTGTGAGGTAATAATATATCTGCCGAAACGTTGGAGCAGTAGCAGCAGTGCGCAACACCGGATTGTGTAACAATACTGGATTTTCTCAAAACTATGAAAATGTTACACATATGGAGTTATATAATTAAATAATAACAACAACAGTCAGCTGTAATTTTAAGACACAAAGGTCAGCTGCTATGTACCTCGCAATTTGCAAGCACCATGATGAGACTGGCTCTCATGAAGACCTTCCCAGGAAAGCAAGATCAGAACTTACCTCTGCTGCAGAGAAGTTAATTTAGAGTTACCACCCTCAGGAATCACCAATTAATAAACAGCACCTCTGATTAGAGCCGTTATGAAGACTTATGAAGACTATATTTCAATACACTATACGGACAAGAGTATTTGGCCAAACCTGCAATGACATGTTATCCAAATACAGATACTTCAATATGTAGTTGGTCCCTCATTTGCAACTAAAACAGCTTCCACGCGTTCCACAAAATTTTAAGTGTTTCTGTAAGAATTCATACCCATTCATTTATGAGGTCAGGCACCGAGGTTGGACGAGAAGGACTGGCTCGCAATCTCCGTTCCTGTTCATCCCAAATGTGCTTGATGGGTTTGAGATCAGGGTTCTGTGCAGGCCAGTCAAGTTCTTCCACACCGAATTCAAATTTATAGCCCTTGCTTTGTGCAATTGGGCACGGTCATGTTGGAATAGAAAAGTGTCTTCCCCAAACTGTTGCCACCACGTTGGAACTCTAGCATTGTTCAAGATAACTTGGTATACTGAAGCATTAAGATTGTCCTTCACTGGGGATAAGGAGCCTGATTGAAACGCCTGAGTTCAAGAATGAACAGATCTGGCCAAATACTTTTGTCCGTTTAGTGCATCACCTGTTCAAAGATGATTATTGCATATTTTGGATGCCTTCAGCATTGTTTTACTGTGTAGAAAGAAATAGAGAATCTGGAGGAGAAAAAAACCCTCGAGTCAGACTGTGTCCAAACGTATGACTAAATGTGTGTGTTCCAAACTTTTGACTATATTGTTAATCAACCCAATTACATCACTATTGTGCACTGTAATGCCTTCTGTATTTAATTGACATTTTAATATATTTGGCGGTTTAAATGTAAACAATAGGAACTTGTTTACTCGGGTTATCCATCTGCCATCTTCGGTTTCTTTGGGAGGTTTTTTTTTCGCGCCATTAGTAAACCATGAGCATGACATGGCGTCTGCTTAAAAATAAAAACAGCTGTGTTACAAACCTACAAACCAGACGCCATGTTAATGTTGAGCGGTTTAATATCACGCTTTCACCAAACTTGATAGACTTTTCAAGGCTTTGCAAGCTTCAGAAAACTGTTGTTTTCTTTCTTTGAAGGTATAACATAACCATTACTCCGGAAACACAAAATTCAACAAAACCGCCAGGCATTTTAAAATCCATCTCTCAACCAATAGCCATCCATGACGATTCAATCGTCATCCGTGGTTCGTATCCCAAATATTACGCTGTTTTCTGTTTAAGTGCCCTACATATGGCGCCTCTTTCTTACTACACAATGCACTACGCGTTCAGTCGGAGATTGTTTCAGAACACCGCCTGGGTGTTAACCGTTTATTCTCTGGGGAGGGGGGGACGTGAGGTACGTGTTGATGCACGCAACAGCCAATAAGATGAACGCACTTGATTTTTGAACGTTTTCCAGCCAATCGCATTGATGCGTCAAAGGGCGGAGCTGTGGGTGCACTCTGATCAAGTTTGTACGCCCTGTACTACATACAAAACAGCACCTGGAGAAGAAGTTCTGCTTGTGTACTCAAGTGAGGGATTATTCTACACACGTACAGGTAAGTTTTAAAAACTTAAGTAAATGTATCTATATCTAAACAAATTATTGCATTGAAAACGAATATTTGTGAGTAATTCTCATAGTAAAATATTACCTTAAATATTTTTATTGTTTTAAAAAGTATCCATGTTCGTATAAATTACTTAGATAAGTTATTAAACAATGGACTACTTGTAAATACTTTTTAAATATGTATTTTCTTGAGCTTAATGTGTAAATATAGACGTATATCCGTGTAAGACAGTCTAACGTTGTTACGTTAGTGAGGGCGCGCGCGCCAAGTAGTGCTGAGGTAAATTCTGTTAGCATTGTGGCTAACGAAAGTCGCGCCAAAGTCAAGCTCGCTGCTTAAAACTCGAGCTAGTTTTGCTTATAAGTATTATTTGTGCAATCTCAATGACTAAATTCAGTCTTTTACATACGTGCAATTCGTTTTCATGACGCCGTGTTTACGCTTGTCAAAAGTTTAGGCGGGAAATAAAAAATGGAGGGCTGTTTATTGTTCTGAGAAACTGAGCAGGAACTCGATGATCGGATAAAACCAGTTTAGACCTGCGCCTCTGTGGCGTTAGCGAACAAGAAGGGAGTTTTCAATGTGAGTCGGTGTTTTTTTAAAAATTTTTTAATGAAACATTAACTTGATTGTTTAAAATATATATATATTTTTTACTTTTAAGATTGTTTTTGGAACGTCATGGGGAAAGATCCGAATAAGCCGAGGGGTAAGACTTCGTCCTACGCCTTCTTTGTGCAGACCTGCCGAGAGGAGCACAAGAAGAAGCACCCGGACACTGCGGTGAACTTCTCCGAGTTCTCCAAGAAATGCGCCGAGAGATGGAAGGTGAGAGATTTAAAGTAAAAAAAAAAAAAAGTAATAATGGCGGTTCGTTCTCTCTCTCTCTCTCCTGTGAGGAAAGGAGTCATTTGGGGGTTGAGCTCTTGTTTTTGTTTTTAATTCCTGGTTGCTTATCAGTCGTATTCTAGAGCTCTAGAGTGCCATCTAGTGTCTGCAGAGAAATAATACACGCATGCAAGAGATTCATACGCAATTCTGGTGAATGTTAAGAGTTTTTATTTTTTCCCCATTTCTCTCCTCCGCCCTCCTTTCCACTCCATCAGACCATGTCTCCTAAGGAGAAATCAAAGTTTGAGGAATTGGCCAAAACCGACAAAGTGCGTTATGACCGGGAGATGAAAAACTACGTGCCGCCTAAAGGTGCCAAGAAGGGCAAGAAGAAGAAGGACCCGAACGCACCCAAGAGGCCTCCGTATGTTCATAACATGTTATTAATTCTATGTATACATAATTGATCCCGTTTGATTTTTCAATATGCATTTCTTTTTGTGTTCATTCTAGATCAGCTTTCTTCATCTTCTGCTCTGATCACCGTCCCAAGGTGAAGAGCGAGAACCCTGGCTTCACTATTGGTGATGTTGCGAAGAAGCTGGGTGAGCAGTGGTCCAAACTGACAGCCAAGGATAAGACTCCATATGAGCAGAAGGCTGGGAAACTGAAGGAGAAATATGAGAAGGTAAATAAGTTCTTTTTCCTCCCTCATTTATTTTCTTGTCATATTAAGTTTGCTGATGTTTACTACTTCCCCTCCCTTTTCTCAGGACGTCGCTGCGTACCGTAAGGGAGGAAAGGCCGATGGTGCGAAGAAAGGCGGACCAGGCCGGCCAACAGGCAAAAAGGCAGAAGCCACAGATGATGATGACGATGATGAGGAGGAGGAGGATGAGGAGGAGGATGATGATGATGACATGGATGATGACGATTAAATTTATCAGGAATTTTGTGTTTTTGTTTGCAAAGCAATGTGAAAAAAAGCATATCTTTTTACAAATTTTTTTTTTCCCTCTCAAAACATGTACAGAGATGTGTATAGATTAAATACATATTCAGGTCATGTACTGTTTTGTAAATTTATCAGCCGGTTTTGTTAAGCACTGCCTTTAACTTTTTTTTTTTCTTCTCTCGAGCTGTGGTTTCTCTCTCGTCTATGAAATTTGTTTCCACTGGCATTGTTTGGAAAAAATATGAGGAACACTGTTGTGTAGATTAATCCTCAATTTTTTAGATGTTGAGCTTTGAAATATTCTGTAGCCATTTTTTATAATAAAATTTTGTATATTATGAACTGATGGTTTCTTTACTGATTGTGACGCAACAGATGAAATCAACAATTTAAATCGATTGTAGTGACCAATGGCCAGTGAAAGATTCCTCATGCTTCCCAAACCACTCTTTCACACTTCTGAGACCTGAAATATGCCCGTGTCCATTGATGTAGTTGCTATTTAAAGTTGATGAGCCTAGAGCTGAGCGATTGAAGCACCCATGGGTCATAACACTGCCTTCATGCACTTCCTTTAGGCTCCCTAGCAAAGTATCCTAGCAGGGTTTTTTTTTTTTGTGATTAATCTCAATAGGAAGTGTTTTTAAGGACATGTCTGTTTATCCCCAATCCTGAGAATCATCACACTGTATGGGAACACATAGCTCTTTTTTTACCATGCAACTTCCAAGTGTTACCTTTACAGCAGCACCATCAACGGTATGGCATACTGTAAATGTGTCACAATCGTTCCCTACCGAATCAACAGGAGGCAGCATCCTCTATGGCAGAAACCTGAACCCCTGAGAGAGCGTTCGTTGATTGCGCAGATAGTTCAGTCGCAGGTGTGGCACAAATCGTCCTCACCGAATGTAACAGTAAGCAACGTTGGCAAGGGTTGTCATACTGTGCTGTCATCAGCATTATTCCATGTGCGTGTCACAGGCCGAAAACAAGTACAGGTCAGACTAACCTTAAAAATGAATTTGTCTTTACAAATTCAATATTAAATTCTCAGGCAAACTTAACAGAAGAGTGAAAGGAATCAAAGCTATTACCACTCACCTTTACCCTTTGGGCTCACCTAAACTCAAGTAGTCTATCAGAAGTGGGCCCAGAACAATCCTTTTACTGAAGGAGGAAATCATCTCAGCATCAAACATCAGTGTGTACATCAGTCTTGTGTTCAGTGTATACACGAATACAGAGGCCCTAAATTCTTTAACCTTTTCTTTAACTCAGCCTGTATGTATTTAACAAAAAAAAGGTACATCCGAGAGGTCTGTTTCACATCTGAAACCCCGGCCTCCCAGGAACTCCATTAATGGCTCAAACATGTAGAAATCAGGACTGTATGAGGGATGTGGCAATAACTTCCAGTCGAGTTCCTGTAATATGCAAGTGGCGTTGGTGAATGATTGTGTCTATATAGTTGCCACAGACAGATGCTTCTCCTCTGAAAGTTGGTGACAAGTTATCCGTTGATATTCAAGGATCAGGAGCTGAACATTCAATGGGACGACTGCAGTGAGCTCTGAACCCCCTCAGCCGGGACCATCAATTATTTTAAAACTGAATGCAATGGCCGCCCATTAAGCTTTTGTTCCCACTAACTTAAAATTCGAGTTCACTTCAATAACAAATCATGATCTATTTAGTCGACAAGTGGTAAAAAGGCTGGATTTATTCTTTTGAGAAAACAGTGTTGATAATTTAACAAGTTAGATATTTACACCTTCATTCCGAGGCTCACTGCATCTCAAAATGTTAATTTAGAAACGCTCGTATTTACATTGTACAAAAAAATAGCATACGCGGTGTTTGTCTTTTTTTTGTTTTGCTCACGACATGCCTTCCACCATCGACAGTGCTCATCCAGTGATTCTCCTCAAGTTTAAATCAGAAAGATTTCACGTACATAAATAGCATTAAACATTCCTGATTCAAAGCAGACATCAACATAGTGTGATAAAAAATAATAATAAATATATCCTCTTATTTCCATGATTACCCTCTGCCTCATAAGCCCTTTCCAGATTATATTCATCATCCCAAATTCCCCCTTAAAATGAAAGAAAAGAAAGCAGCTTGTCAGCTTTGAAGTTGTGCTAAAAAAAAATAAAAAAAAAACGCAGAATATTGGAGTGACAAGGTCTCTGAAAGAAGAAGAAAAAAAAATCCCAGTGTCATGTTAAAAAAAACCTCTCACTAGGAGGGAAGTAAAGAGGCGAGCCGTGAAGAATTAAAATCAGTGGTATTAGATCGCTCATCTTCACACATGTGCGTCTTCCTACGACACTGAAGACTGAACACCTGTAAACATCATCCACCATGGAGTAAAACATCTACATATAAAAATAAAGATGGCGATATCGTGACATGGCCTCGTTACTGGAGATGACGTAAAAATATGAAAGGTTTTGTTTTTGTTTCAGTCAGCTGTATTTACACTCCCGACCCCTGGTGCAGGAGAAGCTGGGTGAGGTTTGAGCTCCGTTTGTGCAACGTCGTCCTTGGCGTCGGCTTTACACCGCCATGATGTTGTTCATCTCCCATTTCTGTGTGCTCTTGCTGTGATCGCAGTCAGAGAGGAAGACCGTGTGCAGGACGTCCGAGCGGTCTAAGCATTTTCCTGCGGGTATGTGCGTGAACCGGTGCAGGTCCTGAAAGATCCATCCAAACACACACCACAATAAGCAATGAGGATTAAAATGGTGATATAGTGAACATTACAGGATGCCAAGGTTCAAACATTTAAAGAGGACTTATTATACAAAGTCTCAAACTGTGTGCGTATGTATTTTTGAAATTGAAAGAGTTTAAGGTGTGAAACAATGCATAAATGTATTTCAGCTGGAGCATTACACACACACACACACACACACACACAGACACACACACACTGGGGGAGCATGTTAAAGAAATAGTCCACTGTGAAACCTTTAAAGGACAAAATAAAGAATAAAGAATGAGTATAAAATGTCCAGACAGGAGATGTTTCATTTAAAGCAAATGTCTATCTTGTTAAAAGTTACACATACAGTAAGTCCCTGACTTACGAACGAGTTCTGTTCCGGGAGCACGTCCATAAATCCGATTTGTTCTTAAGTCTCACAAAGTGTATCTTATACGCCTTTGACACAAATATACCATGTAAACCGTACCGATCCACTTGACTAAATCTCTGTCCCCTTTCCTCACACTGCCATCATGTGGCCAAAAACCATAATCGTGTCTACGGAAATGAATCTCACAGTGAAATGTAACAGTGTCGTCTCTGCACCTTTAAATCGCGAGGGGAATCCCGGATGCCATTTTTTTCTCAGAGCTGTTTTCCACTGTATCGGACTGTGAACTGTTTTGTTGAGGATTTTCTAAAATTAGGATTATTCACCATCAGACCGACTCATTTCTCCCGAACCACCCACCAGTTTAGACATTTTAAACATTCACTTACACACTGGAAATATTGTATATAATTGTAAATATTGATATCTGGTGCACTGCAGTGTCTATCTTTTGTACAATACACGTGAGCTACTTCCGTGATTAAACTGGAAGTACAACCGCAGTCCGAAATTTTGTAACTCGAACGTTTGTAAGTCGGGGACCATCTGTATTATATTTCTTTCAACCAAACATGACCTTAAAAAAATATGCTACATTTTCCTCTTGAAATTACATCCTGAAATCTTCACATACTAAATACCATATTTACATTTATTAAATAACAAAATACATGGGGTGTTCAAGTCAAACTTTTGATTGTGCAGAATAACAGAACTTTTTTTTTTAGAAAAAGAAAAGATTTTACTACTCGTATAATAATAGTACTAATAACTCCAAGCTGAGTTCCTGTAATGTGCAAGTGGTACTAGAACGCCTTTGGACCAGGCCTTTATGTCCATTAAAGGAAACAACCATTAAAGGAGCTCCTGGCAGGCCGGGGTTTCAGATGAAGCAGGCAGTCTGATCATGGCTCCGACATACTGAGAAAACTTTCTAACTTGATGGTGTCCAAGCACTAGTGAAACACTGGGATAAGTGCTTTAGTGTACATTAGTGTGTGTATATATATATATATATATATATATATATATATATATATATATATATATAGAGAGAGAGAGAGAGAGAGAGAGAGAGAGAGAGAGAGAGAGAGAGAGAGAAAGGGAGTTTTTTTTTATCTGTACAATCAAAAGTCCTGGTTTGATGTGAACATCCATCATATTTCTATAATAAAATAAAATATCAGGAAATATCAGGAAAAAAGTTCTTAAACTGTCCCTAATTGTGGACAAATCATGTAGTATTTGTACATGCCTGGTGTTTACAAGTAGAATTATTATGTATGATCTTAGCATTACAAATATTCAATTCTATTCAATTTTATTTGTATAGCGCTTTTAACAACTGACATTGTCGCAAAGCAGCTTTACACAATCAAAAGAATTCAAATCGAATATATCATCACTTCCTGTTTTTTTGGCTTTGTTCACCAATCCGTCATGAAACGTCAATCAGAAAAATCAGAAATTAAATGCACACTATTTAAGCGTCTTATAACTGATTTTATCAGACGGAATCTGAACGTCTCGGACTGACCTTAAAGTACTTCCACTCGGTGAACTCCTTCAGGTTGCAGTGCGTGATGATGACGATGTTGTCCGTGCCCTTCGTCAGGCACTGGTCGTACTGCATCAGCTGATTGGCTTCATTGATGCGGAAGAGCTGCAATACACACAACCGTGGCGGCGTTACAGACGGACGGCTTCAGCTTTTCATAATGGTACGAGTACATGGATTTCATTTATGACGTTCCTTAATGTTAAATAGCAAAGAATAAAACACTTGTGTGGGATGTGATAATGGGAAAATAGGCAACTTTAAGGTTTTAGATAGTGTGACAATAATAATAATAATAATAATAATAATAATAATATGATGACCACCTTGAAGTTCATTTTCTATTACTATTATCTTCTGAAGTGCTTTACTCCTCTTAAACCGCAGCAATTTGCTAACGATTACAGTTTGATATTCAGTAAAGAACATCATACCAGATGATTTTGTCTGTTTAGAGTTAATTAAACCTCTTGTTCTCACATGCATTACAGGAGCTACAAACAGTTGTTCCCTCACCAGCCTCGTTTTCTCTCTTTCAAAGTAAAAAAAAAAAAAAAAAAAAACAGAGTTTGTTTTTTATACTTCGAATGTATTCCACTATTTTGTCCTGAACACATTGGAAAACCTAAAGCTACAGCTCTACCTTTGACTAGTACAAAGCTCTGACACTAGAGACTCCTTCCATAAATGCTACATAAATATCTATTTTTGAAAAAATGTCATTGTTTCCTATGTTGTAATATTTCTTTATTTTCAAAAAAGTGCATTTTAGTCTCTGATTATATGGAGCATCCGTCTGAATGTGAATTAGCCGTTGCTATAGAAACTAACGCTTCTGCTGCTGCTATAGGATAATTTTAAACGTGTTTAAAAAAAAAAAAAAAAAAGGCGGGAAATTAATGCCGGGTTGAGCTTGAGATGTGAACGCTGGCACGTCTCACCTGATTCCCACCCATCCTGTGGCACGGACCGATCTCCACATTCCCCCCGTTGGTGTGTCCCATGCTGTCGATGCAGTAACTCGTGTCATATCCACGGATCTGCAAGCAGAGATGAGCACCGGATACTGTTACTCACCACAATCAGCAAACAAACAAACTAGGCTCCGCCCACTTCAAAACTTAGACTCTTACACAAGCCATTTTAATGAGAACTGGCTGGCTGTTTTTTTACTCTGTACTGACTTCCTGAGCTACGCACCTCGCCCCACTCCACATTTTTGGGAGGCAGTGGGTAGTGGACAGGGATGTCGTAGGCGATCTCCTCCATGAACCACTTGAAGCTCTTGCAGCGATGCTCTTCTCTGAACTTCTTCAGAGGGCTGATGTCTCCGTAAGCCAGGGTGAGGGTCTCAGGTCGGCTGGCATAGAAATAATCCTTATACTCGTCCCACCATACCTCCACCACCCGCACGTAGTTCTGCACCAAAAAAGAAAAAGAAAGAAAGAAAAAAAAAGTCTATCCATCAGGTACAGACTTAAATGTCTTTGGATTTAAGTTTTTATATATATATATTTATTTATTTTTATTTTTTTTTTATAATAGTTATGAGATCATTGCTCATATGTAAAATTTATTAGGTA
Source organism: Clarias fuscus (assembly GCA_030347435.1). Taxonomy (NCBI): domain Eukaryota; kingdom Metazoa; phylum Chordata; class Actinopteri; order Siluriformes; family Clariidae; genus Clarias; species Clarias fuscus. Next base: position 5,803,523 of record CM059211.1, on the reverse strand, counting down.
CTACAGTAACCCCCAATTCTTCATATTAAATAAAATTACATTAAATTAAATGATGTAAATTAATTTAAATAAATGGGAACAAATGTTTTCCTGTGACAGGCTACAAAAAGCCTAAAGATTTTACATTAGATTGCCATCAAGATAAATTTCACCACAGTGCTCATCATGTCCCTTCTGTCAATCTGACATCTTTTATTTGACTGTAATTCTTCTACTCCTGTGAGGAACTTGTTTTATTCTGTTGATATTTTTGAAAAGGTTTTTTGAAATTTTTTGAAATTTTAAAATGGCTGTTTATGTATCAATCTCAGCAGCGACCACATTTCCCCTCCCGTCTTTTCCGACCACTCAGCATTCAGCATCACCAGTGTACTAATCACCTCCTGATCATCTGTCATCATCTGCACCTGGTTCTCACTGGTTCATGCCATAAGTTTGGAGTGGTGTTTTTTTATGCTTGAATGATTTATACAGTAGTTCAATGCATGCCTTAACAAACAAAAAAATTCCCTTGAAACTGCTCAGTTACAGGGACTGGACTGAAAATAATGAGAGCCAAAAACATCCTTCATTAAGCCTGGAGACCTATTCCTCAAGACTACATTAACAAATAAAATAAGGGTCTGGTATTTTGGAAGCAAAATATGATAGAACGAGGCGGATCAAGACTTTTGGTCAGTACTGTAAACCTTTAAAGACACTAATATCCAGAACAAAAGCATAACAACCAAAAAAAAAAGTTTAAAAAGTTCCTAATTTAAAACAGACCTTAAGCGTGGGGGAGGAGCCTACATGAGCAGGGGGCGGGTTTCCGGCCCACCCCTTCAGGCGGTAGATGTGTCCCACACGGGAGCAAGGAGTGAACAGAAGCTGTCCTCCACACTGCCAGATCTATGCAACACACAAACAACATAAAACACAGTCTGGATAGAATTAATTATTAAGCAACTAGAACCAGATAAAAAATTAAAATAATGACTTTACCTTGTAAGATATCTCGAAATTCTCTCCACCCCAGATCTGGAGACCGGGGTCATAGAGGCCCAGCTCGAAGAAGAACTCGCGCTCGATAGCAAACAGCCCACCAGCCATCGCTGGAGACCTTACACACACAAGTGCACGTGCACACACACATATATACAGAGATGGTCAACCTCACATACTATGTATATACCCTAATGCAGTTGTCTCAGGCGACACAGTCCATAAAGCAGCTCAAAAAATCTTCTTTTTCTTTCCCAAAAACACATCCGAGACCCTTAACTACGCCCATTTCATAACGGATCTACAAAGTACAGTATATTCATGCTCAAAGAATAACGCGCTCTATTATAAATTAAAAACTGCATCTCCTGAGAGACTGGACACTGCTTAGGGCTTTGAAGCAGAATACAGAAATTGTCAGTTAAAAAAAAAGAAGAAAAAAAAAAGGAATTCAAAAGCCTAAAGATATAACTAAAATAAGCACACGATGCACACAGTGCGTTCATGCGTTACACACACACACAAATCATACAGCTGCAGTCATGGACACGCAGTGAGACGCTGAACTCGCCGCTCATGGAAATGCTAATTTGCTATTCAAAATTTCAAGTCAGACTATTTGGCCTGTCCCGGCTTAAATGTGTGCCTAGAAAGCTAGGACGGCTTACAGGGGTAAGGGCCAAGACGACACCTACGTGCATCAGGTTTTACAGTCATGTTCAAAAAAGAGTTTAGGGTCTTAGTATTAAGCAAAAGCAACCACAAATGAATAACATTTTTTTTTTTACTGTGCTATTATTTATTTAACAAAAATGAAGCTAAAACAAAAGAACAAAAACTAACAAAAATCTTCCTCTTTGAGATGCGCAAGTACTTTATTCTTATCATATCTGATTTGTCTTTAACTGTCCATAATATGCCTCTACAGCTATAGAAATTATTTACCTATTAGTACTTTAATATTTGTTTTGATTATTTGTTTAAAAAACAAACAAACATGTGGACAATAGCAGGTATCCTTGTGAGTCAATTGTAGATCCACTTTTGGCAGCAATAACATGAAGTAATCGTTTCCTGTATGACTTTATCAGGCTCTCACATTGTTTTGGCCCATTCTTATTTACATCACTTCAATTCATTGAGGTTTGAATGCCCAAGCATTTGTTTATGCACAGCTCTGATAAGGTTCATCCACAGCGGTTCAATGAGGTTGAGGTCTGGACTTCGCCACTCCAAAAACCCTGATTCTTTAATTTTCTATTCCGCTGTAGATGTACTGGTGTGCTTCGGGTTTATTGTCCTATTTCATGACCCAATTTTGACCAAGCTTTAGCTGTCGGACAGATGGCCTCACATTTGCCTTTAGAATATATGCAGGTGAGTTCATGGTCGACTCAATGACCTCAAGTTGTAGAGGTCCTGTGGCTGCAAAAGCGAGCCCAAATCATCACCATGCTTGACAGTGAGTAGCTTCAGTGAGGCCTTTCTGCTGAAATGTTGTTTGGTTTTCCCCAAAAATGGTGCTGGGCATTAAGGCCAAATCAATCTGATCTTGGGGTGAATGTGCTGGTGTCCTCCCTGAACAACCATGGCCAAAAGGTTTGAGGACGACACAGATATTAATTATCACAGTCTGCTGCTTTAGGTGTTTTTAGATCTTTGTGTCAGATATTACGATGCCACGTGTCAAAAGGCTTTTATTGACAATTACATTAAAGCTTATGCAGAGAGTCAATATTTGCAGTGTTGACCCTTCTTTTAAGATCTCTGCAATTTGCCCTGGTATGCCGTCAATCAACAATCTGACTTGCATAATCAATGCTTGGAGTTTCCTGCACTGGAGATTGGAGAATTTGTAGGTTTTTCTTTGTCAATCTGCCTCTTGAGGACTGACCACAAGTTCTCAATGGGATTAAGATCTGGGGAGTTTCCTGGCCAATGTTTTATTCCCCAAGCCACGTAGTTAATCACTTTTGCTTTATGGTGAGGAGCTCCACCATGCTAGATAAGGTATTGTTCATCACCAGACTGTCCTGGGATGGTTGGAAGAAGTTGCTCTTGGAGGATGTTTTTGAACAATTCTTTATTCATGGCTGTGTTCTTAGACAAAATTGTGAGAGAGCCCCCACTCCCTTGGCTGAGAAGCAACCACAAACAAATGGTCTCAGGAAGGTTTACTGTTGGTGAAATTCATTTTGTGTCACTCTCAAGACCTTTGGCCAAATTGTCATTCTCAAAACTCCAAATTGTTTGGAGATTAATGTGCAGAAACAATTGCTTTTCAAAGATCATTGCTTTAACATGTCTTTCCCTCTAGGCATTGCGTTACCACACACCTGACTGCTCCAGATTAGCAAACTGCCACAACTTCTCCTTTTATAGATATCTGCACATCTGCTGAAGATGAATTAATCAAAAGCTGATGATTAGCAGCACCTGACGGCAACTTACCTTTTTAAACCCTGTGGGGGCAATAATGAGGTACTGCCCACATGTTTTTTTTTTTTTTCTTCCTCTTTCCGGGTTTATTTTTGTTAAGTAAATAATGGCACAGTGAAAAAAAGGTTATATGTTGTTGTTCGTCTGCGGTCGTATTTACCCAATACTGAGACCCACTATGACCAGATCATTTTTATTATGCTTTAACACACACACACACACACACAAAGAATTAATAGAGGGGATACTAACTTTTCAACGCGACGGTATTTCATTCTGGGACTTCCATAGAGGTACAGAGTGGGAAGTTTTCAGTTATATATGAGAGGATGTAAAACATTTTCTGGACAATAAGAAGCGTATAGCACATACTTTGTGTGCCTGATAAACATATACGGTGCTTAAAACAGCACTTCAGGTCTTTTTTTTGGCTCGTCCAATAAAAACACCAACAAATGGCCATCTTACAATTTATTTAAAAATAAATGAAGTTGCAACTTACTGTCCAGAAAATACAGTAGTTTATGTAGGGTTTATAGCTTTAAAAGCATTCTATAACCAGTGTCAAAGAAATGGTTTGAGGAAAAGCATCGCTAACTTCAACTTCAGCCTTGTCCACACTTACACAGGTGTTTTTATGAACAGGGGCTTTTCTTTGTGTTTTGAACTTTAGATGAATAAATTAAAAAAAATAATATTTTAATATTTTCAGTAACAAAGGCTTCTAATTGGCCAAAATTTTAAAAATTTATAATAATATTGGGTTACATTTTAAAGCCTTAAACGCATATTTTTGCATTTCATGCGGACAAAGATATTTTTAAAAGCGTGAAGAAGGTAAAAACCTATTTATAATCTCCCACAGAAAATATTTCATCTAATAAATATTTTGAGAGCCGTGATTGAGAGTCGCTGTGACTGAAACTTGTACCATGGATAAAGCAAGCATTTGTTTGTTTTACAAACCGCAATTTCAATTTGCAATTCATTTGCGGGGATTCTGTGTACTTGATATCTTTATGAAAAGAGATTCTGAACAGTTTTAGCTGTTCAGCTACACTGTGAAGTTTTATTCACACTATTAAAGATCACTTTGTTAATTCTCACTGCTGAACTGGAGGCTGATATTTACTCACGGCCTTTAGTGCGAGACAGATTTCTATTATTTGTTAGCTATGTTTGCTTCATAGCTGCATCACAAACACACATTAACGACGTTAAGTTAAGTTAGCCTTTACTGCACAGTGAAATTCTTTATTCTTCGCATATCCCAGCTTCTTGTTAGTAGGCCGGGGTCAGAGCGCAGGGTCAGCCATTTTTACGGCGCCCCTGGAGCAGACAGGGTTAAGGGCCTTGCTCAAGGGCCCAACAGCAGCAACCTGGCGGAGCTGGGGCTCGAACCACCGATCTTCCGATTCGTAACTCAGAGCCTTAACACACTGAGCCTGTCTATACGTAATTAATTTATACTTTTTATCAAACCATTTCTTTATTCAAAGTACAAAGCGAGCGACTAGCGGGTTGATCTCGAATGGATAGGAATGAATGATGATTTTTCTCCCCAACTGATTATAGTCAATAATTAGTTTAATTCGTGTTAATTGCATTAGTAGACTAGTTACATATGTCGCATTTTCATATTTTTCTTTTGTTATTGATGTTTTTTTTGTTTTGTTTTTTTAAACAGATCATGTCCTGAAGGGTAGCTATTAACTTTGTTAAAAGGCTTCAGATCAAAAGCACAACGTCTGAACCCACCACCAGCCACAAATCAACACCAATTCGTTTGGAATTAAGTTGTAAATTACCGATAAGGCTCAGTTCTAGTTAATCTCATGTCCTTCTCTCGGTTACCGAGCGGCACCCGCTTCCACAGCATGCTCCAGTCCCATGCTCCTCTGGCAAAGCCATCCTCGTCCCCCCCGCCCTGGGCCTCGATGGAGTAGGTCTGCCCATTAATGGAATCAATGAGGGGCACCGTGCACACCGTTCTAACACCAGCAATGGCAGATAACGGGATAGGAAGGAGGGGATGGTGGGGTGGGGGTGGGAGGGCAATCCATGCAAACATTCACACACATTCGTACAACAATCACAGTCACGGGGTGGAAGGGGAAAACACACAAGACAGGAGAGAGAGAGAGAGAGAGAGAGAGAGAGAGAGAGCGAGAGAGAGAGAGAGAGAGAGAGAGGGCTTTTAATGACCATGCTGAGCATCAACCGAGCATGTTTACCGATAAGGCTCGGTCTTTTGCTTTCTCTTCTTCTTCTCCCTGCTGTTGAGTGGAACTCTCTTCCAGAGCAGGCTCCAGTCCCAGGCTCCTCGAGCCAGGCCGTCCTCGTCCCCTCCCTGCTGAGGCTCTATCGTATAATCATTGCCGTCTATGTAATCTATCAGAGGCACCGTGCAAACCGTTCTGCAAAACGTGTAGAACACCACAACACAGATGGCCGCGTTATGCTTGCGCCGCTGTCTAAACTTAACGTTAGGATTCCCTTGATTACATTCCTAAAGTTAGACATGTTATCGTGGTCAGGACTTCGTAGTGCACTGTCGAGCATTCCTGCGTTGATTTCAAACAGATAAAGCTAGTTAATGTCAAGCACAAGGAAATACATTCGACATATTCCAACAGCAGAACTGTGAAACATTCACATGTACAAACAAATCGAGTCAAGAATAACCAGTTTAAATTGTCAATATTTACATCTCAACCAGTCAGTCCTGATAACAGATAAGACGGAGGTGTAACAGCCGTACCGGTCTTTGGATATGGGGGCCACCAGTGGAGCGTACCAGTTTATCCCCACTTCACAATGAGCATCCAGGTAGATTAACACCTGAAGAAAAAAAAGTTAGACATCACACACACACACACACACACACACAATCATGCAGAGATAAAGGGCATCTTCAAACATTTACTGCTTTGTAAGGAGCTCTTCCTTCTCTCTCTCATACACACACAGACACACAAAAGCACCCACACACTACCTGTCCGAGAGTGGCTTTGCGTGCTCCTATACTCCTAGCCTGGATCAGCCCTTCTCTCTTCTCGTTGCGGAACAGCTTGACCAAGCCGTTCCACTGCTTAAGGTATTCCTCCAACTTCTCCTTCAGGTGAGCTAGAGAGAGAGAGAGAGAGAGAGAACACAAAGATGGAGGGAAACAAAGATATTACTGCAGGGTTTTGTTTTTAGGCTTTACATATAGCTGAGGCTACACGCTGATCATGTACGGTGTGTAAGGCATTAAAGCCCTTGAGGGTGTACTTTTACAAGAAATTTTTTTTAATCAATAGCAAAAAAAAAAAAGTATTTTATTCCTCCTACTCTGCAGTAATTTGGCAAAAACTTTACTTCATTATCCCTCTAATCATACTTCTTATTTATTTATTTATTAGTTCCTTTTAATTTTGTGTAACGTCATAAAACATGTTGGCTCTTGTAAATATGTAAAATATAAACAATAGCCAGTGTTCTTTCGTCACTCTTGATGTTTAAAAAAAAAAAAAAAAAAAGTGCAGCTTGTCTTGTTACGGAAAAACCACAAAGGTGTAAGAAACAGTTATGACTTTACCTCTGACACTATGGCAGCTCACCTCTCATATCTCCTGGTCCGAGTCGTTCGTTCTTTTTAATCTATTGCACTGCGTAGCGTCTATGGGAGTCACGTGACAAACGAATGAACGATTCGGTCTAAAAGACTCAAAGGTATCGACTCATTTCGGTTTACTGTACATAACCTACGGATGTTTTGCAAAGCTTTGTGCATGCGCGCCCAGTAGAAAATGAACAAATCACTCTCTACTGAGTCACGTTAAAGAATTGTTCAAAACAGAACGAATCGCTCATGAGCGACCCATCACTTACGACGCATTCATGTGGTTGCCATTTATGTTCCCATGAAGATGGTCTGATGGCGTGTAACTGCAGTCATTTAATAGTGCAGGACTAAAGTTTCCCACAAACAGTCTTGTACCTGAACCTCCAATAACGAAAGCAGACTCCATATTAACGTGAACACCTCTCCTGTTGTACTGAACCTGCAACCTTCTAACACTCAGTATGACTGCAGATTGTCTTACTTTTCAATCTTATTCCCATAATTTCTTCTTTCTCGATTCTGTAAAGTTGCTTTGCGACAGGGACTGCTGTTAAATATGAATAAACCTGCATTTTATTTAATTGAATGTTAAATCAGCATCTCCTTACAGAACATTTCAACAATCACACACAATTGCTGTTGTGGGGGGAAAAAAACAAACAAAAAAAACAAACAAACATGAGCCTTAAATTAAAGAAACCTTAGACAAACTTGTTCCTGAGTCTGAGTACATGATTCGCAGGTTGGCTCCTGTCTGAGCTGATGCTACAAAACGTCTGAGATACAAAACGACCGCAGGATGAGAGCATCACGTCATGCGCTGAAACAGTTTATAGTTAGATTTAACATCGTGGAGCATCAAAGAGAAAATGAGCTCCTTTTCTCACTTACTTTATAGTTCTAAAAGTCTCACTCTCTCTTTTTCCTCACACTCTCTTAAGACACACGGCTTGTTATTTTGCAGAGGAAATGTAAATCATAACCGAGACCGAAAGCACTTACGCCCGAGACTCTTTCCACAGCCGTTGACTAAACATTTCCTAATACAAACTTTAGCGATTAGAAGGACGACCTTGGTTCGAGGACATGGTTTTCAAATCTGTATTTAATTAGCGTTAGATTATTCTGAGCATCTGATGTGGAATTTTTTTTTGCAGGAACAATAAAGTATTTGCACGAAGGAATTATATTAAAACTAATCGCATTGTACAGCTGAAGCTACATGCAGAAATATACAACAGCTTCTGACCAATCAGATTCGAGTTCTAACCTGCCAGCCGTCACTCATCATACGACAGCTAAAAAGCAGCGAGGATAATCGTTAGCATGATTGTTTTTTTTTTTAAGCTCATGTGCAACTTGCTCTAACATTACACCAGCTTGCGGATATTAGAAAGACCTTCGAAAACACATCACAGACACATCTGCAGTAGGTGTAGAGTAACAGCTAATCATAGTGCGATTTCACTGCTTAGAGAATCAGATCCACCCAACAACTGATACGTTTATAGAAATGACTGATCAGGTATGAGGCAGCAATTTACATACTGCTGCAGTACTTTCGTAAACACGTCCTACTCTTTCCTCAGCGTAAAATAAAAAAGATAAAATCAGGTGTGTGCAATGTTCTCTCTGTGCTCGACAGCTTTCCTGGTGGATTTTCTACCATCGTGGTGTTACCAAGACGGCAGCAACCATTATTCCAGGGGCGTTCGAGTCAAACCGGGACTTAAAGAGAGTTTAAAAAACCCCTTTATTTCTCTATATAATCCCCTGCTACACTAATGCACTTATCCCAGTGTTTCACTAGCGCTCAGTTACCATCAAGGTAGAAACGTTTCTCAGTACAGAAACCAGATCAGAAACACTGGCCTCCCAGGAACCCCTTTAACTGCACAGACATCAAGTCTGGTCTGTACGGGGGAGGCGGCGATAACACCCAGCCGAGTTCCTGAGGCGTGCGAGCGGCAGGTGCGTCTCTTCTGTTCGATTTGTATGTTTTACTGCGGTCTCATCCCTGTACCGTGCTTCAAGTCTTCTGTAGATGTCGATCGTTTTTACGCCTTCATTCACCAGACGTGTCGTTATGAGTCCCGGTTTGACTCGAACGCCTGACTTGTACGTACAGAAGACGGCTTCCAACTCTTTCGAGCGTGTATAAACCTGGTGCGATACCTTTGTTGCTGAAGTCGTCGATCATGACGATCTCGGCGAGGTATCTGGGGGGCGTCCTCTTGATGACGCTGTGCACCGTCCGCATCAGAGTGGACCAGCCCTCGTTATGGAAGACAATCACCACGCTCGACGTCAACAGGTTCTCATCGTAGTGCCAATACTTACACCTGAGCACAACACACGCACACACACACATACAAATTTAGCACAGCTAACAACCAAGACTTAGACAGTACGTAGGTAGATTTTATATACACATAATGCAAGCTTTAATATAGCACAATTAAAGGTGAAGTGTGTGTGTGCGCGCGTGCTTCAATGTGTGTAAGCTGCTTTTCTGAAGCAGGGATACATGGAGGTTTACACACACACACGACAGAGTGGTAAACAATCTGCTGCTGTTGTAGCAGGATCTACACACACATATGCACGACTCCCTGATGTGTTTTCGTGTGTATGCGCGCGTGTGTGACAGGAAGGCAGCATGTTGCTCATGGTTTCCTCTCTGTGGAACGCAATAATGCCAAGCCCAGTGCCATTTCCTCATTCTCACACACACACTTGCATTTGTGCTGCCGATGCATTTGAGCTCTCTCACACACACACACACACACACACACACACACACACACACACACACACACACACACACACACACACACACACACACAGAACTGAGCCCTCCAGAGTTACAGAAGCCTGGAGTTATTTTTAGCTTGGGTAAGCTCTAACAGATCGGCCACACTCAGAAAACAGGCGTGCGTGTGCGTGCGTGTGTAGTTACAGGAAGGGCTGCATGATATAACAAACACTTCAGGCCTTCCGCACAGTGAGAGGTTGACTCTGCGTAATTTCATAACGAAGGCTACTCTCACTGATATAGAGAATGAGGACGCACTTCTGTAAAACGCAGAAAGACAGAAATATCATGGCACAGCGTCTGTCTTATCTGTGTGTGTGTGTGTGTGTGTGTGCAAATCCGATGAAGTAAAAGCTTGTCCGCATTGCACACGCTCATATCCTGTAGCAGGATTTAGGACACAGCAGGTTTATTCTGATAAACTGTAAGATGCCTCAGACAGAGAGAAAGTGAGAGCGTAACTACAACACGGAACACAAAACAAACACGTACTAAACGTTAGTTATCATCATCTTAGGATGTTTATTAAAGCTTCTGATTATTCGCTGTGTCAGTAGCTGACGGCCACGCCCACATGTCCCTGATGAAGCTTCCAGATTTATTTTCTTTCTGTCCCTATAGGACCCCGAACTCTGTGTGTGCACGTCTGAGTCGAGCGAGAGTCTAATACTGTAGATGTTGTATACAACTGACCGCGTCTTCACTGGTGGGGACAAAAAAAACGACCACATACGGATGTGATGGACAGATGTCCGCTAGCGTTCGTCCGATACGATGTTATCGCCATACCCTCTGTGCTGATTCGATCTGTATTGCGATTCTGAGATTCTATGAAGAACCAGAACGAGACGTTTGTACATCACACCACACAAAACAAACAAACAAAAAAATACAAGAAATGTATTAAAATGTGAGGTATTTTCAAATAAATATCAGTGGTACTTTTTTTTCTTGGTGGAAATAACATATCGTGCTTTTATAAATATCCCGATTGGATCTTGGGCGTTGTTTTTTTTTTTAGATTTTGTTACAATTCCAAACACACTGAGCAAATAATCTGTTCGAGTCGAATTTGCGACATTTAACAACCACAAATACAAAAAGTTACAAAACCATTTTTGAAAAAGATTTGATTTTGGAGTGGTCGGCACGGTGGCGCACTTTCGCCTTGCACCTCCAGGGCCGGGGTTTGATTCCCTCCTCAGGTCTGCGTGCATGGAGTTTGCATGTTCTCCTCGTGCTTAGTGTGTTTCCTCCCACAGTCCAGAGACACGCAGATTAGGTTAATTGTCTTTCATCAAATTTCCTAGAGTGTGTGTACATGTGTGTGGCCCTGCGATGAATTAGCACTGCATCCAGGAAGTACTCGGTCTTGTGCCCCTGAATCTGCTGGGATAACCCCCCCCCCCCCCAAAAAAAAGCTGTCCTGGTGGTGAATAATCCTAATTTCAGAAAATCACCAACAAAAAAGAGTTCACAGTCCAATACAGTGGAAAACAGCTCTGAGACAAAATGGCGTCTGGGATTCCCCTCGCAATTTGAAGGCACAGAGACAACACTGAGATTAATTTCTGTAGGCGCGGTTACGGTTTTTGGCCACATGATGGCAGGGTGGGGAAAGGGGACAGAGATTTAGTCGAGTGTATTGGTTTGCTTTACATTGTATATTTGTATCAAACGCCTATAAGAGTCACTTTGTCGAACTTAAGAACAAATCAGACTTACGAACATGCTCCTGGTACAGAACACGTCTGCATGTCAGGGACTACCTGTAATCCAAGTTCGATGTATGTACGTGTAATATTTTCTGCGTTACCGACTCATCACTAGCGGACGACACACTTCTTCAGTAGAAATACGGCTTCTGATGATATGGAGCTGTTCTGTTGCAGTGTATAACCACGGCGCCCATCACCACTGTGCGGGTGTTTTTCCATTTATTCTTAGCTCTGACACTGAAACGATAATGTGTTTGTGTGTATAAATCTATAACAGACCTGTCGCTTGCTCTTTAAACACCTCACTTTAACTGCAGGAGATGCAGAATGATGCTCGAATAGCATTTTATCACTAGAAGTGGCAGTATAGCACTGCACGCACGGCTCAAAAAATTACCCATAATCCTTCACACATTAAAGCTATTTCCGCCGAGCCGTGTCATACCTAATGCTTGCACTATACACGATATCAAACCAAACAGCGCTCTGCAACCTTTCTAGTGCCCTTAAACAGTCAGGGAAAGCGATTCAACATCTGGTCTGAAATGCAAGATTTTTTTTATATTGTGTAGTCAGGTGTGAGCTGAAACTCTTCTGTGTTTTCACTCAAGATGAAAGTATTGTTATTCTTGTATATAAATGCATAAACGTCCATTCCTAAATTTCTTGAGACTCGAGAAATTGAGCAAGTGAAAGCATCAAAGGAGGGCTGCTTTTTTCCCCCTCCTCTTTAAACGTGCTATTTCAAGATTGTGCTTTTCAAAAAGTCAGCAACTGACAACAAACCACAGGAGGATGATCGCTGGTATGAGAACACCATGCACTGTAAGACGCTGCTGAAAAGGTGAACAAGACAACAGAAGTGCCTCCGAAATGTGCAGAACAACATCAAGTTGTTCGTTTAAAAAACAAATATATATACAGAGCTCAGCTGTAGCAGTTCTCAGGTTGAGTGAACGTATCTTGCTGACTCAGTGAACTCAACTATGCTGAACACGGAACTATTCTCATTTTTTTTGTGTGTGTGTGCATGAATGAGACTGCTGACGTAAAACACCGTAGAACAGGTAGAGCCGCTTGCCTCCATGCTTTCCTGACCGAGTGTTTTAACGTCAAGCCTGCGCCTGAATCGACGGGTCGCGTTGCAGACGATCTGCTGGTAAATGACACGACACCATGACGTCTCAGATCCTGGCTTGTGTGTCTGACAAAAGCGCGGATGATCCGAGTAAAACCCTGCGGGCGGGGAGGGAAAGGAAGAGCAGAGTGTAAGTGAATGAGAGAAAGAGTGTGTGTAAAGGGATGCACAGAATCACAGGGCTTCTGAGTAACACGGGTGTGTGTGTGTGGGCAAATAAAGGGAGAAATGAGAGAACAAATGTGTGCGCGCGAGGTCTTGTTTTGTATGAGGTGGTGTGAAAAGCGTGTGAGTGTATGTGGACTTGGATCAGTAATCATCCGGCCTGTGATGTGACCCTGAAGAGCACCACAGGAACCTGGATAATGACAAAATGAGTTCAAGGAGAAAAAGAAAAGTACAGTAAGAACAACACCCATCCTCCTGCCGTTTCTCACACACACACACACACACACACACACACATATATATATATATATATATATATATATATATTCTTCCTTTCTATATACACATTTAGCTAGCGAGTAATATTTTCTAGCCTTAGCATGTTTTTTTTTTATGATTATTATTTGATTATATAGAGGCGATACTCCTACAGCTAACACTCTAAAATAACACGCTAATGGAGTCACACTGATCGGTTCGCACGCTTGGCCTCGTACTGGCAGATAAGCAAAGCGATGTGCGAGCTTCACGCCCTCACCGAAGGCACCGATGACCTCTTCCTTCCAAGCTTTAACTGGAAGTCCAACTAGGATTTCTTCCATGTTCATTGTTACATGTCCAACAGTTAATACGTAAATAAGAACTAACATTAAGTGTTTAGTTTACCAAAACCGCGAGTAGGGAACTGAGGAAACGTGGAACCACGTGTGCCACAGGATTAGTTCGAGGAACCGTTCGATTGAGATGTACAGACTCGTCACTTTGTTCGCTTTGCATGAACCTGATAAGACCTCGATTTGAATGTCTCTTTATAACGGGGTAACTGGGGAAATTGTGCTGCAATCTGAAAAGCGATTTTATGATTAGCAAAGTTTTGAAACACTACAGAAGGGAAATTTCTATGTGATTAATATGATTCAGCTGCAATGATTCTTGTAAAACCTAACTGATGCAGTGAGCAGCTTCTTTGTTTTTTTTTTAATAATCATGCCAGAAGAGAAGTATACGTTGTTTGTGGAAAAAGATGTCACTGTATTTGAGATTATTTGAGTTATTAGTCTGCATTAAGCAAAGAAAACAACTAAGGAGATTGAGGCTGAACCGTCAACATCATCAAGAAATGTGGTTGGAAAAAAAAAAATAAAAATCATGGATGAACATGATCAGAGATCACTTAAAAGTTTAAACTTTAATAGTAGAAGTCACAGGATGGGGACATTGGGTCGAGAAGAGAACCGCTTGTTAGTGAGACTCATTAGAAAAAAGGCTTCAGTTTGCTAGAAGGCATAAAGATTGAACTTTGGAATGATGGAAAAATGTCCTGCGGTCTGGTGAGCTCATATCAGCGTGACATGCGTCTCAGGGTAAGACGGGAAGCGGATGAAGTGATGCACCCATCACGCATAGCGCCCACTGGACATATGATATGATCTTTAGCTGCTCAGGTCTAAGCACAGCAACGTTATATGGCGATAAAATGACGTCAGCTGACGACCTGAACGTACTGACTGATCATCAAGATGAACTAAATATGAACCTGAATATGATCTTAAATAAAAATGATCTTATATATTATATCATCTATAGGAATATATTATATCATAATCTAATCTAATCATTTTACTCATAACTTGCTTATAACTTTGCTGCAGCCCTCTGAGTGCACCTGCCTTTAAGAAATCAGATGAAACAACAACAACAACAAAAAGGTTCTCACCAAGACATCTCCTGGTGATTCCTCATTTAATTGTCTAATGATTTCTCTACATCGATAAAGTTCTGGTGATTCAAATCATTTGCTTGTCATGCACTGTTAGAGGAAATCATCCCACGCGATCAATTTCTTGGCAGACAGCACCACCTTCTGGCGAGATCATTTAATAATCCTAATCTGTAATTAAGCGTTTCTATGATTGGAACAGGAAGAGAGATAGAGTAGTTAAATCTCTGAAAGTCTGGCGGGAGGGGAAAAAAAAAAAGATGAAAAATTACATATGCATTAATGATGTGAATGAACAGGATGTGATCTAGTTCTCAGGCCCTCGTATGCAAACTGATGAAACACAGGGCAGCTTTGTTTTGCCTCCATGCTCACTGTTGCTGCTTTCTGCTGCACATTTAACCTCCTTGCATGAGATGAACACGTCTCACTTATCTTTTATGTCGTCAAACTCTTTTTTTCTCAGACCGTATCTGACAAAAGGGGGGGGGGGGGGGGGGTTGCTGGGTAAAGCTGTGGTGTGAAGATTTTAGACAGGATGTGACGAGCTTTTGCGTTGGGACTTGATACTCAATATGAATCTAGTTACGTGGAACAGGACAGCTATTTCTGTAGTGCAGAACTTGTTAGACTACTTTGCATTAAAAAAAAAAAACCCACACACACACGGCACCAACATGGAGCCAGGCGACGTGAAAAACTTGCTCAGGAAAGCACGGCCGAGCCACTCCTTCCATCCTTGTAATACAAACACACCTGAAGAGGAAAGAATGAGAGAAATGACAAATGGAAAGAGCGCTTGAATGCAACGAGGAGATTCCAATGCATTTTGATTGTATGAGACGATCACCGACTGTCCATCCCAACATCAGACTCTTTCCTCCCTCCCTTCCTTCGAGCGCATGTTTAAAAGGACCATGTGCTAGTTTGCCGATGTTGTTCTTGTTATCCTATAAGAATGAAACCGTCACTGTTACGAGCACCATAACTGGACTTTGATTGTAACAAAGTTACAAACGTGTTTAATGAAGAAAAGCTTCTTTCTCTCTCTCTCTCTCACTCACTATTTTCCAGCATCATTCTACTAAGACCTCCAGCCGAGAAACGGAGTAGACGCTGGTGAAGGACTTCAAGTCCTCAAGTCCTCTTAAATTTCACCTTTCCTCAGGTGACACGTTTGGATAATTTATTTGGATCTTGCAGATCGTTCCACTCCGATATGATCGATCCCTACACGGAGGAAAGGCGTTAGCGCCTTGAAGGAGTAGAATGTAGTCCTGAAGCCCTATTCGGACGCTATTAGTATCACCGGGTGATTTGTATTAATTACACGTCTGTAATTTGCAAAGTAAAAATCCCCCTTACCGTATTTGGCAGAACACTGAGGTGCTGTGAGGATATTTCTTAGTCCCGTGCGAATCAGCATGTCTGTGATTTGAATATCATTTTTGTTCAAGCTTTGAAGAGCGAAAGCAAAGAGATTGATTAGATGGAGATGGATGACATGGTTAGCAAGCAGCATGCGGTAAGGAAGGTTCTTCATGTTTACATCATGTTTTTATCTTGACATCATCATAATGTATTCATTTATAAATCACACGAGGTCGCCAGGTAATACTAATCCTGTGCGGATATTACACTCGTCACAATCTTTGCAGTGTGAACCGTAGGATTTGTAGAAACCGCGTACTACGCTTCAACCCGCCGGCCTGCATGTACTCCACCCGAGGTGCTTGCCAGGTGCGAGGTGTGTCTGTCCACAAAGGACACCATTAATCCTGAAGGTGTGGACGCTTTTTTTGATCTTTAAATGGTGTTCAGACGGTGCTTGTTGCGCGACGGAGGATTAAATCATTTCTAATTACGCTGACCGGTGTTGACTTTTCAAACCTGATGTGTAACTGCTATGAGGAAAGCGCCATCTACCTACTTCCTCATACATGAGCTCTTAGAGATCAGGGATTGGATAGTGTACCTGTGACAGAGAAAAAGAGAGAGTGTGGGGGTGGCTGTAAACAAGTTTTCGTTAATCTGCGAGCTATCCGAGTATTCGATTCATTTAGGTCACGTCCACGTATCCTGTTCCGCTGACGAAACAAATGCCACATGTTTAATCCGATCCGATGGATTTGAATTCGATTTGCCTGCAGTACACAGGTTAAAATGATGGATTTCCACTGCTTTAGGATCACTGCAGGTCAACATGACCACGTAATGCATCTTAAAAGAAAAAAAAGATACAACAGCATCTTTAAACGGTTTCTAGTGCATTAGAGACATGATTACAGTCAAACGGTCCTCCAAAAATTCAGAGAAAGAATGACTGGTTTATAAAAAAAACTAAATAAAATGTAAAAAATGTAAACAGCAACAATAAGGGGATTTGTACGTCAGCGCTGCAGGGACTTTCTGATCTGTAGTCCGACGCCTTTAACCCCTGGACTACGGATCAGAAAGTCACGGACTCTAAGCTGCAGTCTGAGCGATGAAGCTGTGCTCGTTGATTCCTCATGCTGCCATGGCGTCGTGCATGGTCAGAGAAATACATTTGTTTGGGAACAGGGTGTGGATTAACGTAAAGCACAGAGTCTACAAAAGGTCCAAGTGCTCAGTCAACATTCCAAAATCTCCACAAATGCAAAAACAAATGAAACAATTGCTTTTCTATTGCATTGTTCACACCCTGAAATTGTTGTGATGTTTTTCCTGATGTAGACTGAGCTTTACTGGAGAATTCATCTACACGGGTTTAAAAAAATGTTTAATTCTGGGAATGGTTGTGAGCGGTGATCATTAGAACTGTGTGATTTGATCGTTTATGCAAAACTCTTTTGATCTTTTATCAGTCGGTTCGGTACATTGGACCGATTGACAATTATTTAGGTGAACAATCTAAAATTTGCAAACTCCTTCCTTTTCCTCTGTAGTCCAACTAGCGATCATCGAGGCCAGTGGTGACCATGGTGATTAATTTTAACGAGACGGGTGGTTCCTCTGTTCAACATTCACACACTACTGGCAATTTGGGAACTCGGAGAAAACCCACAGAGCACGGGGAGAACATGCAAACTCCACTCACACAGACTCGAGGTGGGAATCGAACCCTGACCCTGGAGGTGCGAGGCATCAGTGGTAACCACTACGGCCGCCTTAGTGGTGACATATCTTTATTTACTTTATCATAAAGTTCAAACAGCTTTCATGTTCGGCAAATACTCGTGTTCATCTTTTGAGTTTATGATTGGCTGGTGCAACACCGTCTTCTAGGAAAGCTTAGATAGAGCTATACAGCAGCTTGAGAGAAATCAGACGATAAACACCTGTGCTTTTGAATCCAACTGAATTATAAAGGCCCAAAAAAAAAGGAAAAGAAAAGCACTGGACACAAAAACTCTGCTATTCAGAACAAAGTACGTAACAACAAAGTAAGAAACAACTGATTTTTTTTTTTTAAAGGTTTTAATAATCAATCACTTAAAACTTAAAAACCCCAGGCCTTATTTATCAATCTTTTAATTACATTATGTAGAAACATTTGCATAAGCCCCACATTTAATTTTTCCGCTCTACTAAAGTCTGCTTAGCTCAATCTTGAAGGACAAAAGTGAAAGTCATTTTGACCTGATCTTTTGTCCTCAGTTGACACACATCCATGTTTTTTGCCATAACTGAATCGATCATTTACTTTTCTTTATTCACGAGTGTGTGTTTGCTCACTCCATTTTTCTTTAATAATCTTTAATTAATTCCGGTAATATCGACTAACCAGGATTCACAGGGTGCTCTTCTGAGTCACCTGATCCAGTGAACTGGGACGAGGATGTGTTTATGAGACGCTCTAAAGCTCTTTGGTAAGTCGCCGTGGATTAATGCGCCTGTTAAATGCTGCGAACGTGATAAAAATAAGCAGTTCAAACTCCAAGTAGAAACATCAGCAGGAGAAATCTGTGTAAATTATGTCAATATCTGAAGTTGATCGAGTTGAGGTTTAACATTAGCTGGTGTTTACACACATTCACATTTTTGTTTGTAAATGCATTTCAGGAACATGAGCAGGCTACAAATGTACAATGTTTTTTCTTCACCCAGTGAACACATTGTGTGTGCAAACACTCACATGAATGACTTTCAACGAGCGTCTCGTCACTACTTAATACTTTTCTTACTCACGTTGACGTTAAAGTGACTGGGTGTGTTTGAGGGCGTGAGCGGGAATGTCACCGATCATGCTCGGGGAGAAATGCCGCATATGACCATCATAGGTCTTTCAGCTTAAATAACTCTGCTGGTAGCGCTCCAATATCAACATGATCTTCATAAGATTAACTCGCCGTAACCATGAGAACGTCCTAGTTTGTATTTCCTAACTACCCTGGCTCGGTCTCTAGATTAGACTTATTATCAGTAATGCTAATGCAGGTGGTGACGAGGAGGTCGTTTGCCTTCCACTGGAGCTTTACAGGCAGGAAGTCAAAGACTGTACGCAGACATAAATGTTGCTTAGCCACTTAATTTAAGAGAGGGGAAAAAAACAAAACAACAACAACAAGAGAAGTAGTTCAGACCCACTCCGATACTCACTCTTCGTGCCGTAAGTCACCGATGCTCCTGTCCAGTGAGATCATGTCGCTGGCCACCATGTTGAACCCGAACTCCTTGACGCTGGCCTGCACCGAATCTTTATACTCGGGTCCCAGAACGAACGGCTTGCTGCCCTCTCCTGGCCCCTCGGGGACCCCTGGAGGTTCTGGTTCTTTGGGCTCGAAGTTGCCCAAGGAGCCTCTCCGCAGGACCGGGTCCGAGTAGACATTGGTATGGGGTTTGAACGTCACGTACTGCTTCTGGATGATGTTCTGCTGGTCCTGGGCTTTGAACTTCGGGTTTAGCTTGTCTCCCCCATTTCTCTGCCTGATGGCCTCCAGGTCCACCTCCACGCCTTCCACGTGAGGCCAAGGCATTACGGCTTTGAACTTATCGTTGACGTCATTCGGAAGGTTCGGGACGGGATTCGGGGCGTCTCTGGGTTCCTGGAATTAAGGGGAGGGGGGTATTTATTAAAGACTTATGATTTACGTGATGGGAAAAAACATCACACACAGAGGAATATATATTTATTTATTTATTTAAAAAAAATTCCACAAAGAAACTCTGTAACTGACAAGAATAATGATCAAATCGACATGCCAGCCCAAATCATCACACTGGACCTTAAGCAACTTGGATTCTGTGCCTTCACACTCTTTCATTAATAAATTTCCAAATTAAATCTAAAAACACGTTCAGCTGAACAGAGGACTTTTGATCCACTGAACAAGTGTCCTTTTTCTCCTTAGCCTAGGTAAGACAATTCTGACATTGTCTCTGGTTCAGGCGTGACTTGAACCTAGGAATGCAACAGTTTCCTGAACAAATGTGTGCATGGTGGCTCTTGATGCGCTAATTCCAGCCTCAGTCCACCTCTTGTGAAGCTCTCCCAAGTTCCCGAATCAGCTTTGCTCAACAAGCTTCTTAAGCCAGCGGTCATCTCTGCTGCTTGTGCAACTTTTCCTACCACTCTTTTCCCTTCCCTATGTTTTCCACTATTAAAAATATAGACCGGATCTCAGATATAAACAGTTATAATAAATCGTCTGATTTCTCGTTGTCTGGGAGGAAAAACACAAGCAAGCACTTCTATATTTGATTTAAAAACTCTCCAGACAATAGTTGTTTCCCAGAAACATGCATGTAGGTAGATTGGTGACTCACTATAGATTTTTTTTTTATCATTTGTTTCTTAAAATGTATGTTTCCTGGTGGAACATCGTGCAAATCTGTCCTTTGATAGGTTCTTCCTCAAGTAGACATTACACACGGAATGTTGTTGTTCGAAGTTGTTTTTTTGTTTAATGTTTTGAGCTTTTATCAGCAAACAAAGCAGAAACGCACAGCTTAAGCAAGGATTTCTGCTTTAAAGCCAAAGCAAGATACGATTAGAACTGATGGCCTTGGATGTAAGCACGTTTTGTGTGCAATGGTCACATGTGTACACACACACACAGAGTGAGAATGCATTAATAACGAAGACATTTAAGTAACGTTTCATTAAATGGAAACATGCATTAAAGGGTTAGCAATTCAGGGCTCTGAGAAGTTATGGATAATGTTTAACATTTACAAAAACGAATAAAAAATAAACGGAAGCAGGTTGAGCAAGCACGTCATCAACACTAAGAGGTTAAGGGTGATCGTGTAGCTTTTGCCTTAAATACAGAAAGTTTATGAAGTGTATGCATCAGAATGAAGTAAAGCACTGTAAGAAGCTCTGTCTAGCAGTGAGAGTCACTCTGTGTGTGGTGTTGTGGTATGTCGCAACGCGATTAACACGGCGGTTTGAGATATGATTAACGTTGCGCCTTTGACACTTTGCCACGTGTCCTATAAAATGCTGCCTTAACTCTCCTTACTGTTAGTGTGCAATGCGTGTGCACACACAGACACACACACACAAATTCATGCAAACACACAGAGCACTTCCTCAATATGTTACTGTCAAGCTACTCATTACTTAGCATATTGTAGTTAAATTTATGCATTTAAATAAATAAGATAATGAGGGATTTAGTTATTTAAGTCATATAGGATTAAATGATGGATGGACGGATGGAACCACTACACTGAGCTGTGGAGTTTCATGTGATCCATCTCTCCATGCGTGTGTGGGTTTCCTCCAAACTCCTTTTAACACAGAAGCAGATAGACAGCTGGCTCCAATTTATGAGAAAGTGTGCGCGTGTGTGTGTGTGTGTGTGTTTATCCAGGGAGTATTCCTGGAAAAGTTCGAGCTACAGATCCAGTGTCACCAGGATAAACAGAGACAGACAGACAGACTGATGGATATATGAAGCTCTAATTGGCCTGGAGCATACATGATCATAAAAACTAAAAGATCAACACTAATTTAGATATACAACAGCTACTTTTCAAAACTTTAAAATGTTGTACTAGTTGGCTTCATGTTACTGTTTTATTCCCTCACACTTCCGGGTTTCTGCATCCTGCACTCAGTGGGCTTCCCTTACTTAGCTTAGCTTCCTCAGCTAACAAACTGCACATTTATCTGAATAAAATAATCACCACAATGCAGAGTACAATGTCTACGTGTGTCAAAAGACGTAACACACTTTTTAAAAACATGAATGGACTATAATAATGTGATTAGAATACTCTCAAACAGGACTCTGCTATTCGGATTTCCCTGCTAGCTAACAGCATCTCCATGACAACGCCGCTGGTTAGCAGGTTAGCATGACGGCGTTTGCTAGCTCGCCGCTTCAAAAGCAGGCAAATTAAATGCAAATGACCGGCAAATACATTGCAAATAAAACAGCTTTATGTTAAAATATGAAAATAAGGCGACTCACGTGTCTCCCGAAAGGGGTTTCGTCGCCCGGTTTGGGGGACAGAGAGGACCAGAGCAGCACCAGCCCCAAAAACGTGCCGATTACTAACAAACTGCGGAGGATAAATCCGACTTTTAGTCTCATCGTGGAAACAAGCGGTGCGTGCTCGCGCGATGCTAACCAAGCTCCTACAGCGCCCAGAGCTAGCTTAATGCTCAGTGCTAGCCCTGGAAACTGACTGGACCCTCCTCGATTCTTTCCTCTATCGCAATGAACAGACAGAGAGTCGCGAGGGAATCGGTTCTTTGTTTTAACGAATCATTCCGAGCAAACCTTTCACACACACACACACACACACACACACGGGGTCACTCGGATTTTATATACTGTATAATGTAAAAATGCACACTCTAATAAGATTTCTCCAGCTTTGATTCCACATTCAGACTGTGACTAAATCTGCTCCATCAGGGAAGATGAACGTTGTGACATTGATGTTGATAAGGTCACATCCCCTTCAGCACATTTCAGGTCGTCGGCTGACTTCACTTTATTGCCACGTGTTGCTGAGTCTAGACCTGAGCGGCCGAGGTTATAACGCTGCCACTACAGGCCTGTACAGTGTGCACTATGCATGTTCACGTCCCTTCTGACCCTGACGCCCCCATCGCTCCGGGTCAGCCTTGTTCCAGCACTCCAAAGTCCGATCTTTATGCTTCCTAGCAACCTGAAGACTTTCTTCCTCCTTGATTAGTCCGGTTT
Source organism: Clarias fuscus (assembly GCA_030347435.1). Taxonomy (NCBI): domain Eukaryota; kingdom Metazoa; phylum Chordata; class Actinopteri; order Siluriformes; family Clariidae; genus Clarias; species Clarias fuscus. The sequence goes on along the minus strand of CM059211.1, from coordinate 5,780,790 downwards.
TCCTGTGGCCACACAGCTGTTTAGTCCCAGTCCACGTTGCGTGTGTGTATGGAAATGCTCTTACAGGGCCGTGGTGGATCCAAACCTGTTCTCTTCAGGACCAACTGACCTGAATATCAACTTGGCACAGGTTTTACGCCGGATGCCCTTCCTGAAGCGACCCTCCTATTTTTATCCAGGCTTGAGACTGGTACTGTATTCTGGGGTACAAGTGCATTGGCTGGGACTCGAACCTGGGCCTTCCGCATGTAGGGAAAGAAACCTACCAAATTTTGTAATGCTCCTAAATTAGACAAAACATTACAGTTCTTTTTGGCAGTTTTTCCTCTACAGGGCTGATTTGGACCGTTTCTGTGACTCGAGGTACGGTGATGTAATGATCTTAGGATTATTTCTGTTCAACACTTACGTTTTAGTGATTGTTAAGGTTGGGCTTAAAGTTGGGTTGCCAGGTGCAGCACAGTCAAAAGTGAAACAGATGATTTGTTTCTGAGGGCTGACTTTTAAGTTCCGGTGCATTAAGATGCATCGCTTATTTATGAGTTTATGTCTACGAGCAAACTGACAGTCTGAAAGTGAAAATCTGAGCCCTGAGCTTTCTTCATCTCTCTCTCTCTCTCTCTCTCGCTCTTCACACTTAATCCAATTTATTTCAGGCTTTAATGAGATGGATCGAGCTCTATTTCTGGATAAAGCTCAGTCTGAGTGATCAAACCTCTCTCTCTCTCTCTCTCACACACACACACACATACACAGTCTCACACAATTTGATTCACTTCATGAGACTTGGTCAAAAGAGTCGACCCCTTTAAATGACTCATGAATCAAAAAACCCTAGCAGAATGTTTTACTGCTCCGGGCAAAAGTTGAAGTGACTTGAATGTGTGTGTATGTACGTGCCACGTAATCTCATAGTTAAACACACCAGGATACTGGCCTGAGCACACGGATATTATCATGTGTTTGCTCGATATGATGGATAACCACAGTTTAACTAGTATACTGAGATCTGTTTAAGCAGCTTCATGTATGAAAAAATAGATGCAAATTTAAAATGAAGTGTTCAAGCAGAAGAATAGCTCCTACACACACACACACACACACCTAAAGATCTTTCTTCTCGGTGGAGTAGCGGTTAGCTCTGTCGCCTCCCACCTCAGGGTCTGTGTGCATGTCCTCCACGTGCTTCTCCAGAGCATTAAAATTCACTTATACCACTTTGGAGCTGATGTTAGAGAAAAGATGTTAATGTAGTCTCGCTTGGAAATGGAAAAAAAAATGCACAATATTTTCAGCAAACATTGGTGCATAGTTACTTTTTAGTTACTTTTAACATTATAAAAAAATAAATATTGTGCTTTTTTTCTTTCATTTCCAAGAGAGACCGTGTTAACATCTTTATAATTAAAAAATCACCAAAATCTGTTATTTATCAAGGGGTGCCTAAACTTTTGCACAAGACTGTAGATCCACCTGCTCAGCATCTCATCACTACAGGAAAGCTGCTCTCCAAAGCTAGACTTAGACTTCTGTCATTTTCTGCCATGGTGAGTCACCACACAGTCTTACTGTACAGTAAACCACGTCAGCGCTGTTATATCAGTGAAAGTGAAAATATGACTTAATCCCAATAAAAATATTCAGTTTAGATTAATATCTAATTAATATCTATTGGTGCAGGTGTTTGAGCGAGTTGCGTATTAGTAGATTATTTTAAAGTAGATTATTCAGTGAGTGTGTTTATTGAATTGATTGTGATTATTCAGAGGGACATAGAGTGTCTGTATTTGTGCTATTTTTATTTAATTTCTACTTACCAAACATGAGGCAATGTGCTTTGTCGAAATATGCTACTGGACAGTGGCCAACATGAACACATATGTTACATAAAAACAATAAAATAAACAAAGTTGCTGATGAAAATACAGACACTTGATTCAATTTCATGCATTCTTAACATGTATGCAATGTTTAGAAGTCAAAATCGTTGTGCTGATATGATTTTTATGGTGGAATTCTTTAGGTAGCATGCTTTGACAAATGCACAGAACAGCTTTGGAGCACATTTTGACAGGTGGCATGATTTGACACAACACCATATGAATACACTGAAAAAACTTAACTGCTATTTACTTAAAAAAAAAAAAATACAAACTAACAATTAAACTCTGCTTATTAAGCAAAGTTAAACCAGCTCATTTAATCAAATCCTAGCCTGTTTCCTGGTTCGTAATAGGTCAGGCTTTCTCACACAGCAGAGTTAAATATAGATTTCTATTTACACCAAGGATTACAAAGACCTGTATTGTACTATTGTAGTTTATTATTCCATATCTATATTACTTTGCTTTGCCATAAAGCATGAAGTATGATGCAGCTGTAGTGTCAGGGGAGTGAGTCTACTGCCCTCTAGTGAAAAGAAGATGCTAAATCAGCAACTTTTTGCTTTTAATACTATATAAGAAAAGCAGTTTTTAGTAATGAATGTTTTCTACAGAGTGGCACAAAGTGTGATACAGTGGGTACCTTACAGCGCCAGACTTAATCCTGAGCTCATATCCTCTCCCCACATGCATGTGGGTTTAACCCAACCACCAGGTTTGCTGACTTCTCCTAAAAACATTCCAGTAGGTGCTTTGGTTACTCTAAATCAACAAGTCATGTTCATCCTCTAATAATTATTGTGTCAGATTAAATTATATTTACATTTAACTGTAAAAAAATACAACAACAACAATATTATTATTATCATCCTCCAGAGAACAGCAGAGCTGAGCAACAAACTGGGGGAGGGGATCTTCTTATATGAGGTCACAGTAGAGGGAAAATCTAATTAAGTTATTTAAACTCTGGAAAAAAAAATCTTAATTTTTTAGTTAGCACAAGTAGCCTGAGACCTACCTATATAGATGTCTAAAAAAAGTGATAAAGTAGTCTCTCTTGAAAATGGAAAGAAAAAATGCACAATATTTTCAGCAAACACTGGTGCATCCAGTAGTTACTTTTTATGTCATAAATTGAACAACGATAAAAAATAAAAACATCATAAAAAAATTTATATTGTGCATTAGTGCATAACATCTTTTCAATAAAAAAATCATCCAACAAAAAAAAAATCATCAAACATTGAATTAGAAGTGTGTCCAATAATTGATCAATAATCTTGGAGGGGGGGGGGGGGATTATTGATCAATTATTGGACACACTTCTAATTCAATGTTTTTGTTTGTTTGTTTTTTAGTGTTTTACTTTCTGCATTCTAAATTCTACTCAGGAGATTCCAAAACTATGAAATAAGACATGTAGAACTAGATAATTTATTACAATAGTCAGTTGTTGTTTTTTTTTTAAACACAAAGCTCAGCTGTTCTGGAATAGATCTTGCAAGAACAGTATTGTGTCGAGTGCGTTTGCAAAACCCTTCAAGCTCCATGATGAAACTGTCTCTCATGAAGACCTTCCCAGGAAAGCAAAACGTTACCTCTGCTGCAGAGGAGAAGTTCATTTAGAGTCACCAGCCTCAGAAATCACCAATTAACAAACAGCACCTCAGATTAGAGCCGTTATGAAGGATTTACAGAGCGTAAGTAGCAGATATACATCTCAATATCAACTCTTCAAAGGAGATTATTGTATATTTTGGGTGCCTTTAGCCTTTGACAATGTAGACATAAATAAGAACGAGGCACGTCCAGACGTTTGACTTCTACTGTACTGTATGCAGCTCTACGCTTCCCTCTAGAGCAGTCATTCCCCAACCTAACCAAGCTGCGGCCCAAACCTTTAATCACAACTTTGATTAACACATGACTGAGGTAAATGAAGTACATCATGTTGTTTAAATTGAATGGCTTTATTTTATCACAGTAGTCCTGGTTACATTTGAAATGTAAATTTTTCATCAGAAATATCATTTGGGGTTTTAAACCTAATTTCAGTGCTCACTCACTCATTGTCTATACCGCTTTATCCTGTATAATGGCTCGCGGATGGAATGGAGCCTGTCCCAGGGCACACATACATACTGTACACACACACACACACACACACACTCAGTCACACACTACGGGCAATTTAGGAACGCCAATTAGCCTAATCTGCTTGTCTTTGGACTGTTAAGGAAACCAGAGTACCTGGAGGAAACCCAACCAAGCACGGGGAGAACATGCAAACTCCATGCACACAGAGACGGGGATCGAACCTGGGACAAGACCATAGTGCTAACCACTAAGCCACCGTGCTGCCAAAACTAATTACAAATTTGAAAATAAATAAATAAACAAATGTATTTGTTATAAATGACCTCTAGTACCCTGACACAGCCCACATGGTGGGAAACAGTGTTTAAGAGTAAACCCGAGCACAGTGTTTGAGACTACACACGCTGCTTGCATGGTTGACCATACTGTACCACACGATTCCACTACACTGGTGATAAAGTCAGGGCTTCCTGTTGCTCACCACTCCGTCCTGTGATGGGTTTCCCCTCAGTGCTAACAGAGTACCAGTGTCTATTACCATACCCGCTTCGGTTTGCTAGATTTCTTCTAATGCATAGCTTTAGTACTAAAATTGGTTCGTGCTGCAAGGCGTATACTTGTGTGTGGTCGGCAACCCAAAGACTGGTCACGTCCCCGTTTCCTCAGGACTGATTCGTCAGAGTCTGGCTCGGACGTCTTCTGTGCCGAGTGTGCGGTGAATCTAGTGCTGGCACGGTGCTCTCGACTGGCGCATTCAGCTCTATGATTGAGAGGCAAATCTGCTCCAGACACCATGGGCTAAACAGCTTGTTAATTGCAAACACCCACACTGGCGATGACTGAAGCCCAGAATAAGGCCTCAGTCATTTTCTAAAAAAAACAACAAATAAATAAATAAACTCGTTCAGATGTGATGCCTCTGCTCATGACTTCATGATGGAAAGCGGTTGGTGCAGACTTCTTCAAGAAGATCCGTTCTCCCAAACATACAGAAGTTCATCACCGATCATCTCCGATCATTCAATCACGAAATCATTTGTAAATCATTTGCAGGAACATTTAAACAAGCGATGTGACTCAATGCAAAAGTCAATCAATCCACCGGCAAATTAAGTCAAATAAGCTTACCAAGTAAATGAAGGTAAAAGTATTGGCACCCACAGCAGCCTGATGATTTCGCTCAGGAGTTCTCAGCTCCGGTCCTATTCCTGGAGGACCAGTGCCCTGCACATTTTATTGTTTCCTCAGCTCCCTGCACACCTGATTTAATTAATCGATTAATTAACAGCCTTCTCTTAACAGAAGTGGGTGTGGCAGAGCAGGGAAAACACTCAATTATACAGGGTGGTGGTCTTCCAGGGATAAGACTGAGAACGACATGAATTTGTCTGGGGGTTTCAGCTCCGAGATTTGGCTTTCTGATTTTATGGATTTTTATTAATCTGGCTGGTAGTTTATGGACGCCTGCCTTTTTTTTTTTAACATTAAAATAATTATTGAAAATTGGGAAGGGGTTTTAATTTTGGTTGTGACCTCATTATAAACAACATTTACACCAAAATAAAAGACATCCTGTACGTATATGGGATGTACTGTATATAGTCCAATGTTTGTAGATGTTATTCAGGAAGTGGGCGTGGCACCCCGTCCTCCATGGTCTGCAGGAGTGAAACAGGATTCTGGTTAAACTTGAAACAGAGAATTACATTTTCGTTCTGAAGTGGCAGTGATTCAGGCAAAAAACTTTAGTAAATCAGTAATTTATTACTATTGGAAAACATACTGCATGTTTCATTAGGTGACTTGTAGAAGATCTTCATCACCAGCTGTGAGAGTTAACCAGGATTTAGAGGAAATGGTGCGCATTCTTTCGCCAGAATGAGGAAATTCTTGCTCTGAAAAGAAAAAAAAAAAACACAAAAGGAAAATCCAACAAAACACAGTGCAATATTTCTTTTAGCCAAAAACATCCAAAATGCTTTAGTGAGATCAGTGCTTTGTAGCTATGAAAGGAAGATCCTGATCTGGTGCTCCATCCCGGAATTGGACTTGATCCTGTTGATGTTGTCCTTCCTTGGAACGATTTATCAGCCAGGGTACACACACACACACACACACACACACCTGAATCAGATCCATGCTCCAGAGCAGCTTTCAGGGTTTTCAGCAGACACCTGCTATGAATTTAGGGGATGAATGTACACATACTGGGGTGTCGATGACTCTAATACTATAATGCCTTCTGGCTCTGCCTGGTGTAAATGGACTCGTAGGATTGTCATCAAAACTAACAGCTAAGACAAAACTGCACTGGTGATTTTTAGACATTTTAATAAACAGATTTGGAAAAAAAAAAAAATTAAAAAGAAAATCAATGATTTGTGAACCTACCTGTGAAGGAGGAAATAAGATGTACTGGGTGTACTGTGATAACATGACCAGCAGAGGGAGACAAATCTTTACTTTTGAAGAAGGTTCTAAAGCTTATTCTTATGCATAATTAAAGAGGACTTTCCTCAAATATTATGTGGATTTATATGTGTATAGTGTAAAAAAAAATGAACAAAACATTCCTAAGTTATAGAAGAAACCTTGTTAGCGTAAATGCACACAAGGGCTGGTGTACAAAACATCAGCAATCAACTGGCAAGGATCAAGTGTCATATCTATTGAGCTTTTTTTTTTTTTCAACACATCTCTAATGCACTGTTTATTAAAATTATATAGACGGTACAAAATAACCATTTTCAAAAACCCATTTCTCTGCATAATAATCAGAACTAATGGACAGATGTCTGAGTGAATGAGTATAACTAAGCACACGTTCTTGCCCTTTTTTTTTTCTGCTTTATTTCGAATTTAGACGGTAGAACTGGGGCAGGAAGGGTATGATTCTCTGTGAAAAAAAAAAGAAAAGAAAAGGGGAACACATTTAATTCCGTCTCAATCTTCTGATTTCTAGCCATACCCTTGGTAGAGGTCAAACAAAAGTCAATTACACACATAATAACTTATCCTTGCAAAAAATACCACCAAATAAATAGAAATAAATATACAGTTCGAACAAAGCTCCTCAGAACCACGTAGATATGCTGAAACGTCACTTCCGATCTCCAGTATTGTACAAATCCACCATGCCGTATCGACAGAGCGAGGAGGAACGATATTTAAACAGAGCACTGCAGTTCAGTGTGACCGGGGCCAAGTTGAAAAAATGAACGAGAGACAGAAAGAGAGAGAGAGAGAGATTTCGAGAGAGGTGGGCTGTGAAC